>JAJGXB010000509.1:0-10668 GCA_020882725.1 Aphelinus certus
CACCGGTTAGTAGTGGCAAGATCTAGCCCGAGATCAATTTTCAGCAAAATCCGTTGGTTATTTCTTTAGCGACCGTTCCTAACGTGTTTTCTCACAAATCCTTATGATTGCTCATTGGGGCAAGCCGGAAAATCAGTTTTAAGTCACACTCGATGGCCAAGGACACTGAATTGTTGTATTTGCTCCATAGCAACGGTTGTTTACCTCCCTAGCAACAGTTACGAAGGTTGGAAATCATTAATTTATGACCTATTTCCATCATTTTCGACGGCAAAGGACACAAAATCCTCCCAATTAGCTCCTTAGCAACCGTTGTTTATCGCCCTAGCAACCGTTGCTAAGGGGAAAAAAATTCATGTAAGTTTCGTTTCCAGTATTTTCAACGTGCTATAGAGGAAATTGGAAAAATTTAGTGTCTTTTGCCCTCGAAAATGATCAAAATGAGTCTTCAAGTGTGCTAAATACGAACCGGATCGATTTTGACCACCATTAAACCGTATGACAGTCACAAGATGAATTGATCGAAAAATTATGCAGGTCCAAATGTCTCGCATCGTGTAGAACCTAGAACCGTTGTTAGTTGTGGTTAGTTGTGACAAGATCTAGTCCGAGTTAAATTTTCAGCAAAATCCGTTGGTTATTTCCTTAGCAACCGTTTCTAACGTGTTTTCTCACAAATCCTTATGAGTGCTCATTGGGGCAAGCCGGAAAATCAGTTTTAAGTCGCACTCGATGGCCAAGGACTCTGAATTGTTGTATTTGCTCCATAGCAACGGTTGTTCACCTCCCTAGCAACAGTTACGAAGGTTGGAAATCATTAATTTATGACCCATTTCCATCATTTTCGACGGCAAAGGACACAAAATCTTCCCAATTAGCTCCTTAGCAACCGTTGTTTACCGCCCTAGCAACCGTTGCTAAGGGAAAGAAAAATTCATGTAAGTTTCGTTTCCAGTATTTTCAACGTGCTATAGAGAAAATTGGGAAAATTTGGTGTCTTTTGCCGTCGAAAATGATCAAAATAGATTTTGAATTGATCATTTCCAACCTCAGCCATTGAAAATGATCAAAATAGATTTTGAATTGATCATTTCCAACCTCAGCCATCGAAAATGATCAAAATGAGTCTTCGAGTTTGCTAAATACGGACTTAAGGGCAGGACGGATCGATTTTAACCACCATTAAACCGCATGACAGTCACAAGATGAATTGATCGAAAAATTAAGCAGGTCTAAATGTCTCGCATCGTGTATAACCTAGAACCGTTTACTTTCTTGCATTTGATCAAATAATAAGAGAGCCCGGGCAGACATCAACAGTCGCGACAAAGTTTGGTCAATTGAAAAAGAACGACACTTTATACAGTCACAAAGATACGAATTGAACTGATTAAATAATATTTTTGTAATTTTTGAAAAATAAATGATAGTATCTACGCTAGTGGAATGGTGAAAATACAGGTTTGGGATGCGTTTGTGGGTGATGTTGAAGCCTCTTTGAGAAAGCATACTGCTAAGGCACTTGGCAGCGGTTTTTTTATTGATATTATGATTAGGTGGGTGGGTGGAAGTTTTATAATGAGCACTTAGTACTCATTCTCAATACTTCCGACACCGCACACAGCCGATAAATAAGTAAATCCCTTTCAGGGGTCACAACTTAATTATAACATCTGAGCTTTTAACTGTAAGAGCTGTACGCCGTGTTCTCGTGGCAAAGCTTTTGCTCCGCGACCCAAGGATCGGTGGTTCGCGCCCGACCTCCCGAGTTTTTTTTTCGTTTTTATTTAGTTGTACCTGATAGAATCATTTGATATTTTGCCTGTATCTGATGCCGTGAAAATTTATTTATTTTAAATCGTATTAATTTCTACCTGCAGAATAAATTACCCCATGTGCCCTGAGATCAATTAGTACCTTAAAGAAACTTTGAACATTATTTCTAAATATAAAAGTTCTATATTTTGGTTAACGAAGTCTATACTTCCCAAAATATCTAGATATACTTCCGGCACCGCACACAGCTGATAAATAAGTGAACCCCTTTCTGGGGTCACAACTTAAGTATAACATCTGAGCAATATATTCTAAGAGTGCGCCGTGGTCTCGTGGCAAAGCTTTTGCTCGCGGACCCAAATATCGGTGGTTCGCGCCCGACCTCCCGAGTTTTTTTTTCTTTTTTATTTACTTGTATCTGATAGAATCATCTGTTCAGGGGACATGGGGTAATTTATTCTGCAGATAGAAATTGATACGATTTTAAATGGATAAATTTTCAAGGCATAGTAAACATAACAAATTACATATTTTTTGTTTATTAGATTGATCCTATCCAGAAGTTTCATGAATTGGTGAGTCAGAGTATATATATACTATTATATAAAAGGACAGCCTGTTTTTTTGTGGCCGCTAATCTCAAAAACTACTGAACCGATTTTCATGAAATTTTGATACTCGATTCTTGACCACTCCAGGCATATTTATGGCTATGTGGCGTTTCGAAATTTTGAGTAGAAACCGAGAAATAGATAATGCATTTTTCTGTGGTGGGGGTAACTGACTAAGTACCATGGCGCGCCAGTAGATGGCGAGGCGTTGAGTCGCACGTGTATAAGGTATAGCGCGGCACTCTCTCACAAGAGAGTCAGCGTTCTATCCGCTATATAGGAGAGCTTGAAAATGAGCTCAGCCTCTTTCTGGGATCTTTTGAATCCCAGTCCCCTATTGCCAAACGATTTTGGTGACAATGCCTAGACCCAGAAGTAACATTGGGCGGTAGACGATTAGAGCCAGACGAACGCAAGCTGTTCGTCAGGATCGAATAATTGGAGCCCCGTTCATAGTACGTGGAAGATCTGCTTTTGAATATGATCCATCAGAAAATTACGCTAATATAAAATATATAAAATATATAAAATATTTTATATTATATAAATATATAATATAAAATATAAAGATATTGTAGTTGCATCTATGAATAAAGATGAAGCTCCTGGATTGTGCAAATTGATTGATTTCGGTCTACCTACGCTAAATCGTGGTCCACGAAATGTTTGTGATCTCGATAATGCTTTAAAGAATCCACATAACATAATGGGATTGCGTGATTGTTTGGAATCTAATATACCTAAAGTGGCTAACTAAAGACCTAACTTAATATTAGCTCAAATTCGTATTTTGGGTGCTTTAGTTTACGACATTATCATTCTATCGATACAGTGATTAACATTGATAAAGTTGTACACTACCCTCAAGGATTTCTGAACTCTCTTGATCCTTCAGGCTTTCCACCTCGTGACTTAAAATTGAAAATTGTTTCTCCAATAATGCTACTACACAATCTAAATCCTCCCAATTTAAGACATGGCACAAGGTTGCAAATTAAAGTTATGCAGGAAAATGTAATCGAAGCAACTATTCTTACAGGACCTGCAGCTGGTATAAATGACTCTCTTGTGAGAGAGTGCCGCGCTATACCTTATACACGTGCGACTCAACGCCTCGCCATCTACTGGCGCGCCATGGTACTTAGTCAGTTACCCCCACCACAGAAAAATGCATTGTCTATTTCTCGGTTTCTACTCAAAATTTTGAGACGCCACATAGCCATAAACATGCCTGGAGTGGTCAAGAATCGAGTATCAAAATTTCATGAAAATCGGTTCAGTAGTTTTTGAGATTAGCGGCCACAAAAAAACAGGCTGTCCTTTTATATAATAGTATATATATATTCTCTGACTCACCAATTCATGAAACTTCTGGATAGGATCAATCTAATAAACAAAAAATATGTAATTTGTCATGTTTACTATGCCTTGAAAATTTATCCATTTAAAATCGTATCAATTTCTATCTGCAGAATAAATTACCCCATGTCCCCTGATCAGATGATTCTATCAGATACAAGTAAATAAAAAAGAAAAAAAAACTCGGGAGGTCGGGCGCGAACCACCGATCCTTGGGTCCGCGAGCAAAAGCTTTGCCACGAGACCACGGCGCACTCTTAGAATATATAGCTCAGATTTTATACTTAAGTTGTGACCCCTGAAAGGGGTTCACTTATTTATCAGCTGTGTGCGGTGCCGGAAGTATATCTAGATATTTTGGGAAGTATAGACTTCATTAACCAAAATGTAGAACTTTTATATTTAGAAATAATGTTCAAAGTTTCTTTAAGGTACTAATTGATCTCAGGGCACATGGGGTAATTTATTCTGCAGGTAGAAATTAATACGATTTAAAATAAATAAATTTTCACGACATCAGATACAGGCAAAATATCAAATGATTCTATCAGGTACAACTAAATAAAAACGAAAAAAAAACTCGGGAGGTCGGGCGCGAACCACCGATCCTTGGGTCGCGGAGCAAAAGCTTTGCCACGAGAACACGGCGTACAGCTCTTACAGTTAAAAGCTCAGATGTTATAATTAAGTTGTGACCCCTGAAAGGGATTTACTTATTTATCGGCTGTGTGCGGTGTCGGAAGTATTGAGAATGAGTACTCAGTGCTCATTATAAAACTTTCACCCACCCACCTAATCATAATATCAATAAAAATATTGTATTCGACACGTGCTCGTTGTGTTGTGGACGCGCGGCATAATCGCCAAACCGCTCGGCGGGACAGCGCGAGCGGCGCGGCCGCCGCGGCGGAGCCAATAGGCGTCGCGCTCGTCCCCCACCGCTAGACCTCGTCATTGCCGTATTGCTTCGTTGTTAGGCGGTATAGGATTAGAACCAGACGAACGCAAGCCGTTTGTCAGGGTCGGATAATTCGCAAGCCCCGTTCATATAGTACGTGGAAGATCTGCTTTTGAGTATGATCCAACAGAAAATTACGCTTATATAAAAAGATATTGTACAAGCCAAAAAGTGGCTAGATGAAGCTCCTGGATTGTGCTGTTCTGGCGGAAAAGTTAATCTTCCTGCTGTTGAAGAGCCATCAGAACTTTTCAAATGTCTTCTTTTAGGGAACCACACTGATTCCACGCATTTTCTGGCTTATTTAAGAAAGTATAATACACTGTTTCAGATGACATCATTTGAAGCTAACAAAATTTGAGAAGGAAATTTTAGGTCAACTTTCAAAATTCAAGGGCAAGTATATCATAGTATTGGGAGTTTATTGTCTCTTGAGGGTGGAGATTTGCAATTTGCTTTAGGACTTCTAAAAATTGGAGATGGAAGTATTAAATGAAAATGATTACAGAAATTTTGATACAATTAGTATTACAGAAATATTGATAGAAAAGTAGAAACGACTATTAATACAGTCATGGACCTGATTTCTAATGTTTATCCAGAAATTGAAAATCTCTCTAACAAACCTTCCAATTGCTTATGCAAAAGGGCAATTATAACACCTCGAAACGCTACCGCTCAAAATATTAATAGTATTATTTTAGGGAAGTTAGATGAAGAAATACGACATTATCATTCTATTGATACAGTGATCAACATTGATGAAGTTGTACACTATCCTCAAGAATTTCTGAACTCTCTTGATCCTTTAGGCTTTCTACCTTATGACTTAAAATTGAAAATTAGTTTTCCAATAATGCTATTACGCAATCTAAATCCTCCCAATTTATATAATGGCACAAGGTTGAAAATTAAAGTTATGTGGAATAATATAATCGGAGCAACTATTCTTATAGGATCTGCAGCTGGAGAAACAGTATTTCTACTTCGCATACCTATGATTCCATCAGACTTACCATTCCGATTCAAACGATTACAATTTCCTGTGAATATTATGCAGTGCACCCTCCATTATTCCAAATATGTATAAGTTGTCGATCTTTGAGGGCCAATCCAGGAATTACTGGATTGGCCCTCAAAGATCGACGACTTATACATATTTGAATTTCCTGTGAATTTTTCTTTCGCCTTGACGATTAACAAATCTGAAGGACAGACCTTTAAGTACGTAGCGATAGATTTGCAAATAGAATGTTTTTCACGCGGCCAATTGTATGTTGCTCTTTCACGGGTAGGGATTGCACGTAACCAATTCATATTAATTCCTCAAAATTCAAAAATTAAGAACGTCGTTTATCCAGAAGTCTTATAAATTTCTAATCCTCAGAAGATACATGAAAATTACAACTCCAAGGAATACAATGTATCAAATTATACAAAATTTACAAATAAATGAATATCATACGAATTTTTTAACAATAAATGAGAATAACATTCCGAACTCATTACACATATTCGCGGGCGAAGCCGCGACGGGGGTCGCTAGTATATGTATATGTTTATACATTTAATTTGATTTCCGCTATTATCTCGAAGTGCGAGTGATGCAAAAATTAAAAAAAAATCTCGAGGTAGAATTAAACGATGCACATTCAATTATGCTTACGGTACATTCGATTTTTGTGATTATTTCGGAGTGTGTTTCACGAAAAAATTCCAAAAAATGTATAAATTGTCGATCTTTGAAGGCCAATCCAGAGTGAAGTGGAAAAGGGGGGGGGGGAGTTTTCCACTTCACTCTGGATTGGCCCTTAAAAATCGACAATTTATACATATTTGGAATTATGGAGGATGCACAGCATAATAATTCCGAAAAATCTTGAGTTACGATAACCGCGATCCACTTGAAGTTCTTTTTACGTTTAGAAATGGACTATGGGGTTATTTGGGTTATTGAACTGTACTGAAACGTAGTCAGTACTGAAACCGCGATCCATTTGAAGTTCTTTTTACGTCTGAAATTGGATTTTGGGGTTATTTGGGTTATTGAACAGTACTGAAACGTAGTCAGTACTGGAACCGCGATCCACTTGAGGTTCTTTTCACGTTTGAAATTCGATTTTGGGGTTATTTGGGGTTATGGAATAGTACTGAATCGTAGTCAGTACTGTGACCGTGATTCACTCAAGGTCCCGTGATTTTCAAATTTTTTAAAAATTTGAGTTTTGGAAAAATTAAAAAATTTTGAACAATTTAAAAATTTTAAAAAATTTGAAAGTTTGTAAATTTTGAGAAATTTCAAAAATTTTAAAAATATTAAAACCTATGAATTTTTGAAAAATTTAAAACTTTTGAAAATTCTGAAAAATAGAAAAATTCGAAAATTTTGAAAAATTTGAAAAATTTGAAACATTTGAGTTTGTAAATTTTGAAGAATTTCGAAGATTTTAAAAATTCTGAAATCTTCGAATTTTTGAAAATCTTGAAAATTTTGAAAATTTTGAAAATTTTGAAAAATTTAAAAATTTTGAAAAGTATCCTGATTTTGATATTGGTTAAATCTCTGAAATCTCGATGTTTCATATCTAAGGAAGGTCTGTGGCTTGCGCGTGGTCCAGTCATAGAGGTATTACAGATAGAGGAGGCAAGCCACCCGTAAATGTGTCCGAGATTTTGGATCCAGCGACCAGCCCCCACCTTCACCTCCCTGGCCCGAACGCATGCGCGAGCACTTTACAGCCACAACACTTCGTTAGCTCGAAACGCTGCGCAAAGTATACTGCATTTTCGACATTCTTAATAATCTTACCAAATATTTCTATGTATTTTTATTCACTAATCGAATGACAGAATAAGCCAATGAATATGATTCAACACTTAATTTATAACTAACCTAAGAAAAGTAAGAATATCCCTGTAGATTCGATATTAATAATATATATTATTTCTGTTGCTTATGATATTTAATTCTTATGAATTGGCGAATTATAATTGACAATAATTGATTATATTATGTTAGGATTTGAATAATAATAAGAAAATACACCCAATCGGAAGCAAAAGAAGCAAAAAAATAATTCAATGTTGAAAAAAACAAGGTTCCAATTTCAATAAAATTAAATTTATGAGTTAAATATATTCATTTATCTCATACAAATCTCTAGTATATAATATTTTCGTGTAGTATATAAATTAAACAAATATAAATCATTGATATCATTCAAAATACAACATTAAATCATAATATCACTTTTGAACCATTTTCACTGTAATAATCAACTACAATGTCATTAGTAAATCAAAGAAATATCACAATATCAATCAAGACAATCATTACTTTTTTTGCAAACCATATACTCGTAGTTTCAACAAGAACTATGCATTGTTTGGTATGATAATGTCTCTATATCATATTTTTTCCCTATTTGTAGATATAGTATTATAACTACACATATAAGAGTGAAACTGTAGAATAGTAATACTCCCATATCTCTATGGTTATCATTTGTCTACTTGAACCTATTAAAAATCGGAATTTAAAAAATACGCAAAAATGCTATATGTACTAAACTTGCAGTCAATTTGTTACAGCCTATATAGGCCTACAGGGACGATCAAATTGGCATTGGAATAAGCTCTGAATCATGTTCCCAGTGATATTTATACAAAACTTTTGACATTCAACTCAAAAATACATATCTAAATCATCGTAACATGTCTATAAAAATATTCAACAATTTTACTCAGATTTTTAATTTAAGTTACTTTATATCAAATAGTATGCTACAGTCTCCAATAAAAATCATAACAAAGAGAAATAAAACATAAGAAGAATAAAAAAAAATATAAATAATAAACAGCGCGTGACAACCAAATCTCAGATGAGCGGAGCCAGAGTGACAGCGTCCCCGCAGGCAAAAACCCAACACTCGCGGAGCCCGCGGCGGGCTCTGTGCAAGTACTGCGAGTGTATTGGTGTGTCGATGTGTCCGCGCATGCGCTTGGCTGGATCCAAAAATACAGACATGCTCTCCTTATGACTTGCCTCCTCTATCTGTAATACCTCTATGGGCCCAGTGCGCATGCCATATAGAGACCTCCCGTGTCAACGATGTAAACCGAGTCAACGGAGCATCTCTTTTGAGAGAGAGAGCATTTTTTTTCGGAGCGTCTTTTTTTGCTCTCTACTCTCTCTAGTTTACAAGTCAACACCGTTTCGTTCATCTTCATCGATGGCTAATCAATGGCCTGCAAAACCCCCAAATATGACGTACATCTGACGTACGGCTACGTTTTTGAACCGTATTTTTATATATAACATTCCGTTTTTCAGCTTTCCCATCAAACTTTTCACGGACATTTCATTGTTCTTGCGTAGTGTACATTTGAACCTAGTAGATAATCGTGTCACCTAACGTATACGTCAGATTAACACAAATAATATCATCTGACGTACGCGGCCTTATTTCGATGAGTATATTTGTCTTACAAAACTCTCGCTCCCCACCGGGAGCCAACAGCTCAGCTTTACTGCCAGAGCTACACTACCGAGCGCCGCGCGCCGTGTCCAAATCCGTGGCGCCGCACTATAGGCAGAATCGGTAAAATCAGCGACTCGGCCTTATAACTTTTGAAGGAGGCCATATTTTTTGATGATTCGAATTCGAAATGAAAGCTAAATATCTATAGAATAGATATAAAATTGTCCCGAGCGACAGAATAGGGAACTTGCGTGACATTTAATTTACCGAATATTTCAATTTTTCCTGGAAGAGTATGCTAAAATAATAAGATTCCCAAGAGCGATTTTTTTTTATCATCATTTTTCGATTTTTTACAATCGATTGAAATTTCGTGATTTTTGAACGCTGCTGACGTCACCACGTCTTTCGCGGGCGAACGGCGCGGTGGCGTGTATATATCTATATATATGGGCGTAGCAGAATATAGTATTCAACAGCATATGTAAACAATAGCTTATAGAAATCAGAGATACAAATTTCGACCAAAATCAAGCTTGATTTTGTCAAAGGCAGCTCCGAAAATTTGCCTGATGTAAGTTTAGACATGTTATTAGAGTTTGCAAACAACTTAAATGAAAATTACAGTGGTGCTGAAATGCGAGGCGTTAAAACAATGAGGTTAGTTTTGTTTGTTGATGGTTTTCTCATAAGGTTGAACCAAGAGACTTGGAGATCAGAAATTAAATATAAATTCTTTCTCAGGAGTTGAGAAACTTGTGTTTTTACATGCCGGCACAAAACAAACTTTCATCTTTGTGTTGTTTTGGAGTACACTGCTTGAATAGTATATTCTGCTACGCACATATATATAGGTATATATACGCCACCGCGCCGTTCGCCCGCGAAAGACGTGGTGACGTCAGCAGCGTTCAAAAATCACGAGATTTCAATCGATTGTAAAAAATCGAAAAATGATGATAAAAAAAAATCGCTCTTGGGAATCTTATTATTTTAGCATACTCTTCCAGGGAAAATTGAAATATTCGGTAAATTCAATGTCATGCAAGTTCCCTATTGTGTTTTTATTTGGAATAAAGTGATTTAAAAGTGCAAAAAAATGGGTCGATTTTGAAAAATACAAGAAATATTCTGTCGATGATGAATGGATGTGAACTAAAATATGAAAAACAGCATGCTATACCTTGGAAATTCACTCATGAGACCCTGAAAGAATTTTTGAAAAATGTTTATAATTAGTCTTGTAAATGGCAAATGATCAAAAAAACTAACTCTGCAACGAATAGACACATCAACTTCGAACTTAACTGGAAATTTAGATAAATATTCGGAGATTCGAAAACCTGTACTGAGAAACAAAAATATAAATTTACTTAGCAAAAAAGCAAGAAATAGTAAAAAATCGAGCCAAGTAGAGGTAGGATCTTGGATTTAGGCTTGACACCAACAGTGCGTGGGTCCCTTTACTCCATCCCACATGTTC
>JAJGXB010000511.1:0-10644 GCA_020882725.1 Aphelinus certus
TATAATAAAATAAATGTACAATCATATAATGTTTAGTATATTAAATATTTATTGTATTATTAATTCGACTCTCCTTTCAAAATCCTTCGAATATATATGTATTTATCAATCAAAATATATTTGCAAATAAATAAAATGCATATTTACAAAGGCATTTGAGATAGTGCCATGTCAAATGTACGAAAAAAAATTAAACAAATGATTTTTTTGTCGCTGAAAAATGGCAATATTGTTATTTCATGAACAAATTGTTAATTTAGACTTAGCTGAACTTATTATATACGTAGTCGGGTAGCTTTCGATTTACTAAAAACCGCTTGGCAGTAGTAATTGTTTATAAGGTACTTTCACGTACGATTTTTCAAAAAATTCTAATTGTTGATTGAATGTACTAAGAGGTAATTTTCATACTGGGAATCGATAGTTCACGTGTTGGAGAGTACGTAAAAAAATAATCAGGTTAATGTACTGATTACAAAAGTCTGTACAAACTTTCGAATATTGTAACTCTGAATATATTTTTTTAATTAACAAATTGATTATACGGAAGCTATTATACTTATCGAGATGAAATTTTTTGGAGTTATTTCATCAGAATACAAGGTATTTCGACCTGAACTTCCATATTCGTATGTACAATTTGAGTACTCGTAAAAAATTCCCAAAAAAAGCAAAATTTTAACCTCTAATTTTCGTATTCATATCAATATATTAGCAACAATAATTAAGATTTCGAATTCAAACTCTTCCATTTTTATAGACAATTTTGTAACGAAACTGTTTTTCCTCTTTCATTTTGCTCTCAAACCAATAGTTTCCGAGCTATATCGAAATAAAAAACAAAAAATTTTTCATTTTCCGACATTTTTTGACATTTTCGTCTCTAGCAAATTTAACCCTAACTTTACAACCGGGACAAGCTGGGATTATGATTAAAATTCCCTCCCGGAGCCACTCCAAATGTTACTTTTGCCGTGCAGCTGCTCGTCACCTCAAGTACAGATCCAGATCGTACTAGTAGGAGTAAAATACCTTCCGATAAAATTATTGAAACCACTCATTTTTTTGATATCACATTTTCGAATTCGCGAGGAGACGGCAGATTATTTTTTTCCAAAAAATTAACATTTACTTACTTGGGATGTAAAGTGGATGAACGATCGAGTTGCACCGCACAGAGATCTGAAAAAACCGCTGCCAAGTGCCTTAGCAGTATGCTTTCTCGAAGAGGCTTTAACATCACCCACAAACGCATCCCAAACCTGTATTTTCACCATTCCACTAGCGTAGATACTTTTAATTATCAGAAAGGAGTGATATGCAATTTAGCAGAAAACTATTTGAGGGAACGAGTATAAAGGGTGGATTGTTTATTATTTAATATAAAAAACACTCAGAATACTTTATTAGGCAAATCAAATACAAAGGTAAGGAAAAAATACTCGAGGGCTAAAGGTACTTTTCGCTTTGGGCTCCTCGGTGACACTGCCGCGTCCGTCATGGCGCGGCGGCTTCGAGCCCAGAAAACAATAAAATTCACTCCCACTTTCGCACTGGCCTGTCCTCCAGCTGTAGAGCATTACCTGAGACAGGATGAGGCCTTACCGAACTTAGAAGTGATACGCGCGTAGGACGGACGTTTTACATTTATTCTCACACAAACCAACATCCTCCCACCATTGAAGAATAAGAAATTATTTTCTCAATCCGATACACAGTTTGATTAAACTAAATTAAACTAAATACATTACTATTAAAAATGAGACAGTACATGAAACAAAAATGCAAGAATATGAGAAGATAAAATACATATTTGTTAAGAATAATTTAGCCTATTTGGTTTCTTAAGGGGGGATATACAGTTCGAATGAAAAAAAAGTTCGATTTTTTTTTTCATAAAAAGTTAGTAAATTTCCCGTAGAATTTGCTCCTGAAACCCTTTCTTCGAAATTCGAACTCCAAGTGTTTTTTTCAAGGGATTGCTGATTGAATTGTAAGTACGATTTAACGGTAATTTAAAACTTTCAACGCGTTTTTCTCAAAACTGCATTTTTGGAGTTTATGCCGGTAATAACTCGAAAACAAATTATCCGATTGAGCTGAAACTTATAGGGTTTCTTTATCATAGTATTACCTATCAGATGAATTGAAAATTATTGTAATATTTTATTATTAAATATGGAAAAATGTGAGAAAATATCGGGAAAAAAATTGAAAAAAATTGAGTTTTTCGAAAAAAATACGCCAAAAGTGCAAATTTTTTTTTTAACTTTTTTTTGATAATTCATCTACTAACTGTGAATGTAATTAATGTTAATTTTTTTTAATTTTTGGATTTCCGATCAAAATTGCGACCAGGAGAGCCGGCACAAGCAAAATAGAGGTAATTTTTCAACGCTATCTAACGGCCGCCATTTTGTTAGAAAAAATTTAAAAAAAATATTTTTGTATACTACCTAGATCAACTTATAACTGTCAAAAATTTTCGATAGATTTGATTAAAAACTACCCTTGAAAAACGATTTTCAAAAATGAGTTTTTTTTCTCGTTCGACCTGTATATCCCCCCTTAATCTCTCTACCATATCTAGTAATGAACCTTTCTTTCACGCTCTTGTCAAAATCGTTCATTTCCATAACTTTGCATCTGTCGTTTTTACGCACATCATTATTAAGGAAATCTTCATTCATACCTGACTCATACTTATCGAAATCTATTTCTAATGGGTACAACCTTTGTGTCGGTCGCAAAAGTTTACCTGTGGCCGTAATTAATTTTACAACGCGCACATTTCCATCCTTGCCGGTTATAGTGTCTTTCACGCGTGCAAGCGGCCAATGCAGATGGTGGATTAAATCTCCACTCGATTTTTTGCAAGGCTACTTTTCCAGCGATCTTATCGTACTCTATCTTACTAAGACTATTGTTCATTCCTACAAAATTAGTGGCATTTTGGCTATATATGATACTTGGCCTACCACGGCGTCCAATAAATCTACTCAAAGCCATTGAAAAAGACGCAACGTTTAGAGATTGAACTAATTCTAAATGTACCGCTCGGAAAACGGCGCAAGTAAATAAGCATATCCAAGCCTTTTGTTTCGATCTCAGGTAGATGGGACCAGCAAAATCCACACCCACCACTTCGAACACTGCTGCATCCCGAACCCGATTTAGAGGTAATGGTGCAGGTACCGAGCCAAGAGGCCTGGTGTCATATCTCTGACAATTGACGCACCTGTCGATTACTAATCGCACTTCTTTGCGGCTTTTCAAAATCCAGAATTTATCTCTTGATGCGTTCAAAGTAATGATAACACCGGCATGGTTCAAATTCTCGTGTGTTTTTTTAATAATCATTCGAACAATATTATTTTTATGAGGCAGAACTATCGGGCATTTAAAATTGTATGAGTCATCACGTAAAACTATTCTCGATTTTAATCTTATTCAGGGGTTACATACACCTTAAAATTAAAAAAAATCGATTTTTCTTTCCATGTTCTTTCATGTATTTGGATCTCCCCTTTCGAATGCCGAAACCCGTTTTCGAAAATTCGGCGTCCTTAAAAAGTTATGCGAGATTAACTCAAGTCATGTTTTGAGGCAAAAACCGCCAAAAATGATGATTTTCAATAACTGATTTAATTTTTTTCTCTGCAGAAAAATATTTTATATCAGTTTTATAATGCTTAATTATCAAAAAAAATCGATATTCAACTATAAAAAAAAATTTTCTACCTATTGCCAATCATGATTCAAATTATCACAAAGTATGAGCCTATAGAACATTTATTTAATATAATTCGCAATAAATGACTCGAGTGTCAATGTTTTGTATTTCCCGCGGCAAGGTCTTGACTATTTTCGGTCAAAGCGATATGTGCCGCCATTTTTAGTGTAAGAATGACAATACTTCATGTGAACAGACCTTCAAAATTCACGTGTGAAAGAACCATGAGTGTGGAATAGCCCTTACTCTCAAGTTTGTTTTGATTATCAACTACCGGCTATTTAGGGGTTAACCTCCTATTTTTTCAAAATATTAACATAGAATAGTACATGTTGCTGAGTAATAAGTAGTAAGTATCTGTTTGGATTCATAATTATTTGAAATAATATTGAAGACAAAAATTTATTCATGATTTAGTTTTTTTGTTTGAAAAGCTATGTCAACACAGAAGAGAAAAAATAAAAGTTCCCCAGTGGCAAGTTTCAATGATGGTGCTAATGTTATTCTAGATGTGATGAGTGCATTAAGTATTGTTCCTGGTACGAGTTCTAGTCTCTATTCTGCCAAGAAGAATGAAACTAGGATTCGTGTAATGGATAGTCGAGTGGAGGCATCAACTCTCCAAGCTCGCACGCTGAGAAGAAGACTCAGGCATGGAGTGTCTGATCATTCCTATCAAGTAGAGGCATACTAAGGAGCAATTTCAGTAGTAAAGTTATGTGATACCATAAGTGACTGTGATTTGTTCATAAGATTAAACTTTAAAATGTGTTTTTCTCAATAGTGTGATTTTGACATATGTGATGTACTTGCCGTAAGATCCAAAGAGCTGAGGTTGACGTATACAACTTTAGTAAAGTGGATTGTGTTTGTGACATCGATACTCATATTCGGAACCTCAGTCGCCAAGATCCAATCAAGTTTGACCCCATAAGCGGGTGACCAAACCAGTGAAATAGCTGTTTTCTTGATTTTTCATCATTGTATTCGATAAGCCTACAGACTTGGGTGGTCAGAATTGATCAGATCTTGGCGACTGAGGTTCCGCATATGAGTATTAATGTCAGAAACATAATCTATTTTGCAGAAGTGGTATACGTGGACCTCAGCTTTCTGGATCTTACGACAAGTGTGATATTAGAGTTAATACAAATATATAGCTATATAAAATATTCCAATGCACTTTTGGGAGATATTTTTTGTGGAAAAGTTTCAAATTAGTGTACAGATTCTTGAAAAAAAATTTGTTCGAACTTTGAAATAGTTATTTTTTTCTGTTGTCTAAGAATTATTAATTTTAAAGTGTATGTAACCCCTTAAGCCATACTCATCTTTAAACGGTTCTAAATGGCAAATACTTGATTCGTTTTGAAAATGCTCCGCTTGTATAATTTTTAGTATCATATGCTCTGCTTGATTGATTTCTGAAATATTCAAAAATCCAGCCCGGCGATTTATATCCACAGTCTTCGAATTATGCACGAATCTATTCAACCAACCAATTATGTTCCTGACTTTTTTAAAACTAGAATACGACTCTAAAAAGCTTCTTCCATCGGCACCGTTTTCCCCGGTATCTCTTTTTTCTTGCCGATGGTTAACTAAACTGATAGCAGGCACAACTTCCTTGCTATCGGACTTTTTTAACTCTTCGTTTATTTCCGCTTCATGAAAATCAAAGTTATCAGCTGGCCAAAATTCGGGTTTCTTTTTCAACCAATCGGGCCCCTCCCACCATTTAGCTTCCAGGAGCTGACTCGCCGTGCAGCCCCTGGAAGGCAAATCTGCTGGATTCAAGTGGTCAGATAAGTGTCGCCACGCTTTGGGATCCGAAAGCTTCCGAATCTCTTGAACCCTGTTCCAAACAAAAGTGCCCCAATTGTTTTTTCTGTGAATCCACGCGATAACTGTTGATGAATCTGACCAAAAATGTCATTTATAATCTTTTAACTCGATAATATCTGTAATTGTTTTGGTAATCGGATTGCTATAGTAGTGGCTAGTAATTCTTATCGGGGAATACTATGGCGTGTACAGTTTTCATTTGCTACTGGAGCAACTCTAGATTTTGATTGTACAAAATTTACACGCACATTATCCCCGCTCTGTATACGAATAAAAACAACCGCAGCATACGCCGATTTACTTGCATAACAAAAAGTATGCAAACTGACTTCATCCCCTTCTCCAATATTACCGATCATGCAACGCGATATTGAATGTCTTGAAGAACATTCAATTCCAAAATCCAGTTAGTAAATTTATCTTTCAAATCGTCATCTATTTCGTCGTCCCAATCTAATTTTCTCGACCAAGTGTCATGTATTAAAATTTTGGGGACAAGAGTTACGGGAGAAATAAAACCCAATGGATCGAATATCTTATTAGTTCCCGACAAAATTTTCCGTTTCGTAATACAGGTGCTATCGAAATCATCCAGTCCGCGTGAATTCAGAGACAGGGTATCGTTATGTTTGTTCCAAAATATACCCAATACTGCAGCTTGGTTAACGGGAGAATTATCACCGTTATACTCCCACTCTCTCAAGTCAAAACTCGCAGCTTCCATTGCTCTTTTTGTATCCAATATAAAACTATCTAATTCTTCCCTGGAATTTACACTTATTATCGACGTTCAAACTTTTTTCTAATTTTACAATATTCTGTTTCAAATAATCATTACATTCATTATTGTCCAAAGATACTAAAATATTCTGCAAATGAAAACCAATCACTGCTCCCAATATAAAGAGGCTGCTTCGTAAACCGAAAACTAGCCTACGATGACATAAAACAACAATATTGCCCTGTTCGTTAAACCAAAAAAATCTCAAAAAATCCCGATGCTTAGGAGCAATGCTGATCTGTAAAAATGCTTTCTTTATGTCCGATATTACTCCTACCTCACCTTGCCGAAAATTCAAAAGATGCGCAGATACCTTCTCGACGAGGTTGAGTCCCTTTTCGAGACAATCGTTCAATGATGTGCGGCCTTTTTCGTGGGACGAGGCGTCGAATACAGGCCGGACGGGCGTCGTGCTCGATTGTTTTATTACCGGCCGATGCGGAAGCAGATGTCCCATCTCGTTCAACTCTCCTTCGGGCACGTACTCAATAATCCTGTCGGCCAGCCAGTCCTTGATTATTGCATCATAAATTTCGTAAAGCCCTTCCTTCTTGAGTTTTTCGGCGGTGGATTGCACTCGTTGCTGCGATATTCTATTGTTTTCACCAAGAGGAGGGTGATTTACCAGGAATGGCAATTCCGCTTCAAATCGTCCTTCGTCGTTCATTTTAACGGTTTTTAACAACTCAGACGTGATCGCTTGTTCTTCCTGCAGCTTCGTTTTATGATCAATAGGGTCTCTAATACTCAAAACATCGAGTTTCCAGAGATCCGTCACGTTGCAGTCGTTTAAGTACATGGATATTGCTCAAATTGCAGATGTTGCTTCGCGTTTACACAGTGGATTTTTTCCTGAGACGACCCATCCCAATAGGGTTTCATCGGCTGTTAATCCGCACTGCAATTGATGTACACGGCCTGTTTTGAGTTTACCTGCGACGTCCGATCCGATGAGCATTGCTATTGGACTCGCTTCTCCGCCAAAATCGCTCATTTGAATATTCAATTCTTTAAATTCATCACACCATGGTCCGTTTCCAATAGAAGGACCTTTTTCACAAATAACTTCTTGGTCCATAACGTTGAAATTGCAAACGAAATGCTAATGCGATATCGTTCATGACTCACTGCTCTTATTCGCTTACCACCAAATAGGACATGGTTGATGATTTCTTTTCCCATAGACTGTAGGCGCCATGAATCGGCAGCTGATTTGAGCAGGTACGAATGTTCGGAGCCAGTATCGATCAATAATCGGACGACTGCGCTAACATTTCCCGTCATCACCTTAGCTTTCAAAATAGGCAGAAAAATTTCCGTAGACTCACAAAAACTGGCCATGTTCATTTCGTTTCCCACTTTTTGACCAGGAATCACTGACTGATTATTGTTTTTTGCCACAACTCTAGACGGATCACACATTAATGTGGCATGCATTTTACCGCACTTATCGCACTTCACTTTTACGCGGCATTTTTTAGCATAATGCCCTACAAATGTACATTTGAGACACGCATTTTTCTTTCGAAGGTGTTCTCGTAATTCTTCGAGAGATGCTTTTTTTGCTATTTCACAATTGCCATTCGAATGTTCTTTAGAGTCACAAAAAATACAACATCTATCGTTCAACTTTGTTGAGAGTAGACCCGTTGCAGTAGGAATATTCTTTTCCTCAGCGTGACGCACCGTTGATTTCTGATTGGTAGAAAAATTATGATGTGCGGTGGCAAGTCCGAATTTCTCCGTGGCCATTGAAATTCGGAGTTCGTTTTGCACTTCACTCTCGAGAAAATTGATCAGTCGCGTCAAACGTGATTTAGCATCCATCGATGAGCTTCCTTGTTCAATAGCAGTGCAGTTGCGTTGCCACACTCTGAGTGAATCTTCAGGTAATGAAGATTTTACCAGAGGAAAAAGTATGGATGCGTATTTTTCTGAAGTGACGCCCAAAGATTCAAGCGCTCGCAGATGCGATTCAATTTTATCATAGAGGCTTGATAATTGTATCTCGTTACTGGATTTCATGGCATTCTGTAGCACTAATTGTAGTAAGTCTCTTACGTATACTTCTACTTGCAAATCTTCTCTGACGAAACGATTCTTTAAACTATTTATCCCTTTACTGTAATTTTCGGCAGTGGGCGGGTAACTCGTGATCAATTCAGCCGCCTTAGATGCAGGTACCATGGCCTGTATGAGATACTGAAACTTATCCTCGTTGCATTTTGTCATGTCTTCATCGATCTTTTTGAAGAGACTCCAAAATTGTAACCAATCGCGCACGTTACCACTGAATTTTACCAACTCGATTTTCGGTAATTTAAACGAGGTTTTATCATTTGAAAACTGATCGGGAGTTTGCGGCGTCACAATGTTAACTTGTGAAAGCGCTCTCCACTGTTCCTCAGCTGCGAGTACACGTTGTTTCTTTCGGTGTTGCGCATCCAAAAACTTTCGTCTGTATATGTCAGCCTCATCTTCTTCTTTTTGAATCTCAGCTTCAGTGGCGCTGTCGTAGAGTAAATCAAAAGTCATCGTTATTTCGAGCGTTGCGTATTTACTCTGCAGGAGCTCGAAAGCGACGGCAATATCAGCAACATTTACCCCATTGGTAAACCTTTCGTTGAAATCGTTGTAGACCTTGGTAAAAGCTGTACGCTGAGTCGTTCTCTGTTTCTTCAATTTTCCCATTTTCAGATTGAACTCAATCACTCGCTAAATTTCAATTCACTAACACACGTGTCCTGTCACGGTCGCCAGATTTTAATTATCAGAAAGAAGTGATATGGAATTTAGCAGAAAACTATTTGAGGGAACGAGTATCAATGGTAGATTGTTCATTATTCGATATAAAAACACTCAGAATACTTTATTAGGCAAATCAAATACAAAGGTAAGGAAAAAACACTCGAGGGCTAAAGGTACTTTTCGCTTTGGGCTCCTCGGTGACACTGCCACGTCCGTCATGGCGCGGCGGCTTCGAGCCCTTAAAACAATAAAATTCACTCCCACTTTCGCACTGGCCTGTCCTCCAGCTGTAGAGCATTACCTGAGCTAGGATGAGGCCTTACCGAACTTAGAAGTAATACGCGCGTAGGACGGACGTTTTACATTTATTCTCACACAAACCAACAGATACTATCATTTATTTTTCAAAAATTACAAAAATATTATTTAATCAGTTCAATTCGTATCTTTGTGACTGTGTAAAGTATCGTTCTTTCTCAATTGACCAAACTTTGTCGCGACTGTTGATGTCTGCCCGGGCTCTCTTATTATTTGATCAAATGCAACATAGCGAACGGTTCTAGGTTCTACACGATGCGAGACATTTGGGCCTGCATATTTTTTCGATCAATTCATCTTGTGACTGTCTTATGGTTTAATGGTGGTTAAAATCCATCCGTCCTGCCCTTAAGTCCGTATTTTGCTTACTTGAAGACTCTTTTTAATCATTTTCGACGGCTGAGGTTGAAAATGATCAATTCAAAATCTATTTTGATCATTTTCGACGACAAAAGACACCAAATTTTCCCAATTTTCTCTATAGCACGTTGAAAATACTGGAAACGAAACTTACATGAATTTTTCTTGCCCTTAGCAACGGTTGCTAGGGCGGTGAACAACGGTTGATAAGGAGCTAATTGGGAAGATTTTGTGTCCTTTGCCGTCGAAAATGACAGAAATAGGTCATGAATTAATAATTTCCAACATTCGTAACGGTTGATAGAGAGGTAAACTACGGTTGCTATGGAGAAAATGGGACAATTCAGTGTCCTTGGCCATCGAGTGTGACTTAAAACTGATTTTCCGGCTTGCCCCAATGAGCACTCATAAGGATTTGTAAGAAAACACGTTAGGAATGGTTGCTAGGGAAATAACCAACGGATTTTGCTGAAAATTTATCTCGGGCTAGATCTTGCCACAACTAACCGGTGTGCAAAATTTCAGCAAGATTGGACCATTCCTCCGAAAGTTATCATGGATGGAAGAAACGAAAAATTACACACCTTAGTAACGGTTGCTAAGGAAATAACCAACAGATTTTGCTGAAAAATGAACTCGGCCGAGATTTTGCCGCGACTAATCTGTGTGCAAAATTTCAAAAAGATCGGACCATTTCTTCGAGAGTTATCGTGGACGAAAAAAAACGTTACACACATACATACATACACACACACACACACGGACACACACACACACACACACACACACACACACACACACACACACACACACACACACACACACACACACACACACACACACACATACAGACACTTTT
>JAJGXB010000512.1:0-10643 GCA_020882725.1 Aphelinus certus
TTTTTTTATTATTAACAACAATAGTCATGAATTTAGGCCAAAAATCGGTATTTTCACTTTCAAGTCTTGTAAAAAGTTCAAAAATTTAAAAAAAATGGAAAAACTCGACAGGGATACCTAGAAGGAAATAAAAATTAAGGGAAAAACTTTGGTTATTTCATTTTAGATGATCCAGTGCTGAGGTATGATGTGCACCGCAAAATGTATTTTTTCTGAGGCGCCTGCGAAGAATTGCTGCCATTCGGTCAATTTTCAATATTTTTCAACCAATATTTCACAGAATATAGTTCAATTACTACTCTTTAATGTACAATAATCAGAAATGAATGTACTTTCCCCGTACGCCCAAAAAAAAATCTGTAAGAACCTGTTTTTTTCTGCCTTCAAAACCCTACCCCCCCCTTAACGAATGGATAGACAAAAATTAACTATCCGATTCAAATGAAATTTTGCATGGATATTTGTATCAGATATAATGAAGTACACAAATCTTGAACGGCGAGCATTTCAATCGATTCTATTCACTTATAAAAATATGTGAACATTTTGTTGATTTTTTAATGTTATTTAAGCTATAACACATTGTAAAAATATATTTTTCGATATGAAACCAATGCTATCCTGTGCCAAATTTTGTCGGGAACATATTTTTTCATAAATTATCTTCTTAAACCATTTTGATAGTTATTGAGTTGTTCGCGATAATATGAAAAAAAATGCAAATTTTTTCACTGAATTGTTAATAACTCACGACGCAGATATTTTTCAGCGTGCGGGAGTGAACATGTCTTTCTTGATACTGTTCTTAGGGGAGTTCAATTGCTTCTCCGCACCCCGCTCGTAACATCCATACCATGACCATTTTCAGCCTAATTCTACTCAGCTATATGGGAATGGATTCTCTTGTTACACTCCTTTAAAAATATCCATTTATGTAGTGAAAAATAAAGGAACAATGGAGAATTTACCAGATTTTGAAGAAACTCTATTCATTTGCGATAGAAGAGTTTTTTGCAAAGCAACACTCATATAGTAGATATCGATCGTAACTGAAGAACACATGTCACGGAATAATTTTGAACAATGAGAAACATTCAAGTAAAGTATGGTGATATCTTGTGCGTTATGGAAAGTATTCCTAATGCTAATTACGAGAAAAAGAGAGAATCGTTTTTGCATTGGGCGATCGAAACGTTCAAATTAGAAGATAATCTGAAAGTGAGAACTGTGATCAGTGAAAAATGGAGTTCTTTTTATAATCACTTCAAGCGTAGGTGGGATAAGATTGCAATAGGTCGTAGGACATATCTTGAATTTAGAAAAAGCATTCGGATTGGTTGGAGAACAATTTATACATCAACTTCGATAAAGAAGAAGACTCATGTAACAAACGTGAGTGCCATTGTTCACTGTCATCGCTCTCTCTCTCTCTCTCTCTCTCTCTCTCTCTCTCTCTCTCTCTCTCTCTCTCTCTCTCTCTCTCTCTCTCTCTCTCTCTCTCTCGCAGTTTGTTAAATCAAAGGGTTGGATAATATTCCATGTTACCGGTCAATATTTGTTCAAACATTGGATGAAGCTCTATAAATCTGAATAAATTATAATTTTACTTATTTCATAAGTGAGAAAAATTCATACTGATGAGTAAGTGAAGTAGCAAAAATAAATTCTGCCAAATGGGTGTCAATTTTTCAACTATACAAACCATAAGTAAAATGTTAAAAATTGAATTCGAATCCATAATAATTTGAAGTATCTAATCCTTAAACTCCTATGACTTTCCAATTTGTTATGACTGTTGAGTATTCATTATTCTATCTTGTAGCAATAAATCGTGAAGGTCGACCAAAAGTATCATTTATTTGTGCTTCCGCTCCATCAAAAAGACGGATGAAAAGATATTTATATGACAATACCACAATCGATAAGTTGTATGCAGTAGTAAAGAAAAAAATGAAATCAGATGGTAACAGAAAAGGAGCAAAACTAATTGATATGATCGCTGATCAAAATAATGTAGATCAGATGTCACTGTCTGTCATGGAGTCTAAAAAGGAAAAAATGACCGCCGATGAAGCTCTTAGTATCATGATAGAAGCAAATTTAACGAAATGTAGCTATAAATTAATCAGATCAAATGCTTTACGACATGGCCATGATCTGTATCCTACGTACGAGGAGGTTATTCCAATTGGATATATTATTATTCTATCTGAATATTATTTTTGAACTGTTAATTTTAGATCCAAGAATCAAATTTAAATCTTGATATTTACTCCATTTCGTCGCCTGGGGGGAAAAAGCAACGATCTCAGAAAAGCGCTAAAGAAAGATCTATTTCAAATCAAGCGAAAAAAAAAGATCTATTTCGAATCGAGCGAAATGAAAAGATCTATTCCGGATCGAGCGGTATGAAAAAATCGTTTTCAAATAAGCTTCTAAAGAAAGATCGAACTCAGATTTTACTTTATAGGAAGATCTATTTCAGGTTTAATTTTATTTTGCGGCGTTTTTTCGAGTTCGGAGTTGATGCGGTAAGCGCGCACTTCAGTGCGATTATTCATGTGTGTGTGTGTGTGTGTGTGTGTGTGTGTGTAAGGACACATTTAAATGAAATATGCCGAGTTAACTATTTACGTTAAATAGTTTTTGCCTTGATGGTTTCTTGTAGAAATTGGTATACATAGGTTTTTGAGGTCGCTGATCACGAATCCGACCTCAGATTTCGAAATTTCAAATTAGAGCCTCTAAGATCGCCCGACAAAATTTTGGAAAAAAATTAAATTTTCTTGAAAATTGGCATACATGGGTTTTTGAGGTCGCTGATCACGAATCCGGCCTCAAATTCTAAAAATTCGAATTAGAGCCTCTAAAATCACTTGACAAAAATTTTGAAAAAAATTTAATTTTGTTGAAAATTAGTGTACATGAGTTTTTGAGGTCGCTGGTTACTAATCCGGCCTAAAATTTTGAAAATTCAAATTTGAGCCTCTAAAATCACTTGACGAAAATTTTGAAAAAAATTGAATTTCGTTAAAAATTAGTGTACATGAGTTTTTGAGGTCGCTAATCACGAATCCGGCCTCAAATTTTGAAAATTCGAATTAGAGCCTCTAAGATCACTTGACAAAAATTTGGAAAAAAATTGAATTTTGTTGTCAATTGGTATACATGGGTTTTTGAGGTCACTGATCAAGAATCCGGCCTCAGGTTTCGAGAATTCAAATTAGAGCTTCTAAGATCACCTGACAAGATTTTGGAAAAATATTGAATTTGGTTGAAAATTGGTATACATTGGTTTTAGAGGTCGGTGATCACAAATCCGGCCTCGGATTTGAAAAATTCGAGTTAGAGCCTCAATGATTGGCTACCAAAAATTTGAAAAGATACTGTATCTTGATGAAAATTAGTATCCATGGGTTTTTGAGGTTGCTGATTACGATTCGGCTTCAGATAGGAAGAATTCAAATTAGAGTCTCTAAGATTGGTGAACGAATATTTGGAAAGATAATGGATTTTAATGAAAATTAGTATTCATGGGTTTTTGAGGTCGCTGATTACGAATCTGGCCTTAGATTTAGAAAATTCGAATTCAAGTCTCCAAGCTTGGTAACCGAAAGTTTGAAAAGTTACTGGATTTTGTTGAAATTGGTATCCATGGGTTAATTAGGGCGCTGATTACATATCAAGCTTTAGATGGAAATAAGCCTAAACCTTCAACATCGTCGATGGTGACAAAGAAGCATCCATTTAGATGGTTCATTGAATAAAGAGGCATTTCTTCTACTCTGGTGTCAGTGAAAGTCGGTTGATTCCATTCAAAATAAACTTAGGTTGGAAATGCAATAAGCATCGATCAAAATATGCAAAAATGTTTGTGACAAGTATAATCTTCAATACTTGTACCAGAGGTTATACTGTTTCGCAAATAGAGTTTCACGGTATTTTACTCGATCCACTATATATTAATTTTCTAGTTCTCCTTTGTTCTAAGTTTCATTAGATTTCATTATCTTCCCAAATTTTCGGTTGGCAATCTTGCAGGCTCAATCTAATTTGAATTTCAAAAATCTGAGGCCGGATTCATAATCAGCGATCTTAGAAACCCTGGTATACCAAGTTTTATTCAAATCCAGAATTTTTTCATATTTTTGGTCGCCAATCTTAGAGGCTTTAATTCGAATTTCTTAAATCTGAGGCCGGATTCTTGATCAGCGACCTCAAAAACCCATGTGTACCAATTTCTACAAGAAACCATGAAGGCAAAAACTTTTCAACGTAAATAGTTATCTTGGCATATTACATTTAAATGTGTCCTTACACACACACGCACACACACACACACACACACACACACACACACGCGCACGAACACACACGCACACACACACACGCACACACATACAGACATACACATACACACACACACACACACACACACACACACACACACACACACACACACACACACACACACACACACACACACACACACACACACACACACACACACACACACATAAGCAATCGCACTCAATTGCGCGCATACCGCATCAACTCCGAACTCGAAAAAACGCCGCAAAATAAAATTAAACCTGAAATAGATCTTCTTATGAAGTAAAATCTTAGTTAGATTTTTCTTTAGAAGTAGATTTGAAAACGATCTTTCTATACCGCTCGATCCGGAATAGATCTTTTCATTTCGCTCGATTCGAAATAGATCTTTTCATTTCGCTTGATTTGGAATAGATCTTTCTTTAGCGTTTTTCTGAGATCGTTGCTTTTTCCCCCAGGCGACGATTTAATCCATACATAATGATCATAATGATGTTTCATACTGATCATAAAGATGAATTAAATTATGAAGCAACTGTTGAAAATTTATTATTATTTTAGGTGATTCAAGCAAAGAAAAAAACTATTCCATCTGGACTAATCGTCACTGAATCTAAGTGTTAAGTTCCTCTGCAAAATTCATTGAATCACACAACGGAACGCTTATTTAGTGCATTAGATCTAAGATTTAAAGGAAATTTGAACACTCATTTAGAATTAATTTGTAAATATGGATTTGATGGGACACATGCAAACCCATATAGACAGAAGGCGACTGACATAACCAAAAGCTATGATAGCATGTTTGTTACATCCATGGTCCCATCACAATTGTTGGACATAACAACAAATAAAGTGGTTTGGAAAAATCTTCGCATATCGTCGGTGAGATTTTGTCGACCTATTAAAATAGAATATGCTAAGGAGAGCATTCAGAAGATTCGTGAAGAGAATGAGTATATGCAACGACTGATTAATGGATTACAAATCATTAAAATTGCTGGGTGTACAGTTCGTTTCAAGATGATGGCTACGATGTTAGATGGAAAGGTAAGGATCTATTTATGGATATCTAGCTATATATCTAGCCATGTACCTACCCGTCTATTTATTCATTTATTCATCTTCATTAGTCTCTCTGTCTTTCTCTCTCTCTCTCTCTCTCTCTCTCTCTCTCTCTCTCTCTCTCTCTCTCTCTCTCTCTCTCTCTCTCTCTCTCTCTCTCTCTCTCTCTCTCTCTCTCTCTCTCTCTCTCTCTCTCTTGACGAGTGCAAACGTGTCGCCTCTCGCTCCTCGCCTTTTGATTGCTTCTCAGCCGTGCATCATCCAGGGTGTGCTCTCCTCGTCCGGGTGACATCGGCTTCGTCGGCTCCTGCTGTTTTCTTCATTGACTGGACCTGCTGTTCCATCCTGAGCCGGAGTTTGCCGCTCCTGCCCGCTTCGAGGTTACGTTGCCCTGTTTGTCGCCGCCTTTCCCGCTGCCTCGACGACGCTGCTTGCCGCGCTTATTTCCCGCCTTCTCAGTTACAGTGCTGTTGTGTGGTGTGAGTGCTGATTGTTGCTGTTGCTGATTGTTGTTGTTGCTGCGGTGTTGTTATTGTGTTGCACTTTTGACTTTTGACTTTGACTTTTGACTTTTTTGACTTTTTTTGACTGCTGTGAGTGAAGTGCGGGTGACCAGCTCTAGTGCTCTCTGTGTCAACAAATTTTCATTTTTGCATAATTTGTTGCTAGCAGCCGTGTGTCAGTGAGTGTTTATATTATTTATATTCACTGAAGCACGTGGTCTCCTGCCTTCCTAGCCAGCTGCTGGGCTCAATCGATAATTTATCGACAGCCTATAGTGGGAGCACTCATCAATTCGCCGCTCGCCTTCGCCCCGCCCCGCTCTGCTCCCACCACGGCCTCGCTGCGCTCGGCCCACCGAGCGTCATTAGGCCAACTCTGCATTGCAGTGCGCCCGCAGCTGATTCTTCGCCTCTCGCCTACAGCCGGTTCTACATTGGAAGGTTGCTCCTCCATCATTTTTCTTTCTTTATTTAGCTAGTCAACTTAGACTGTCCGCTACCGGATATGGCTCCGCCTCTTAATTCGACTGCTAAATCAGATGGCAAGGCGAACCAATCTAACTCTGGCGCTAGGCGTAAGGTGAGACAGGAGGACCTGCTGCTCTGCGCTAAGTGCAACAAACCATCGCGCAGCAACATGCTGGTCAACCCTTGCGCTTTTTGTGCCAAGCACTGGCACAAGTGCTGCATGGCATTTGTCACGGTACAATCCGGTGGCAGGCCTGCCCGCTGCTGCACTCACTGTGCTCCGGCTCTTTCAGCCGGCTCATCCCTGGCTGGTCGGCTCCCAGGTGGCACTCAGTCCTGCCCCCGGATTCTGGACACCCCACACCGTCCACCACTCCCACCCCGCTCGACAACGTGTCTCTTGCTGGCTCTACAGGCGGTCGCTCAAGATCCAGCTCATTTTCGTCTTGCAGAAATGACCAGCAGGATGACATCCTACGTCGCATTCTCGCCAAGATGGACAAAATCGACAAGCTCGACTCCATGGAGGCATCAATCGCCAAAATCCAGTGCGACCTCCAATCCCTCCCTGACCTCGTCAGCCGCGTCGAGGCGACGGAGACCAGGGTGGAGTCCCAGGAGTCGCGCTTGCGCGCCATTGAATCCAAAATGGCTGAACTCCGTGAGGGACAGGAGCGTGTTTGCTCACTCATTATTTCTGGCGGTAGTACCTTGGAGTCTGGGGAACTCGCTGCGACTCTGGCTTCGGAGACTGACACCAGAATCCGTAATCTAGAGCGTATCAACAACTCGCTTTGTAATAAGCTGAACGAGATCACCAGCCAGCACAGGGAACTCTCTGCGGACGTTGTTGTCACTGGACTCGACGTTGAGGCCGGGGCTGATCTACGGAAGCTCGCCTTTGCTGCTCTCTCCACCATCCACAGTGGTCTTCTGCCCTCAGATGTGGCAACTGCTCGCTACATACGTCCCCGTCAGGCTGCTCCTAGTGACCCTCCTACATCTGCGTCCTTGGAAGTGCAGCAGCCCACCTCGGCGCCACCACCGTACCGCAGGCCTTTGCTGGTGGTCACCCTTACCTCCCCAGCCCACGTTACCAACATCATTCGTGCCAAAATCAGGAGAGGTAAGGTAATGACCTCCGGCATCAGCAGTGATCTGCTTGAAGCGGCGGGAGTGCCTCTCCCCATAGAAAATCTTCCTCTCAATGTCAATGAGTTCCTTCCTAAAGAAACTCAATCACTTCACCGGACCGTCCGTGCTAAGCTGAGGGAGCACAACGGTCAGGGCGGTGATTGCACCTCGTACATCCATCAAGAAGCCATCTTCGCCAGAAGGAAAAAAGGGGACACAGCCACTCGCATCTCTTCACTCGCTGATCTGGAACGTTTTTTATCCTCTCCGGAATAATTCACTCATGTCCCATCAACTCATTATCTCACACTCAGCTCACCGATCTCTCGCTCTCACCTCAGTCCATCACCTCACCGAAATCACCTCCTAAAAGCTCATTTACTAACTCGCATCATCAATCCTTGCTCAACTCCACGACGGCCGTGAGGGAGGGACTCCGTGTCTGGCACTTCAATGCGAACTCTATTAGTGCTCACATTGGAGCGATCAGGCACTTCGTAGCCTCTCGACCTAATTTCCACGTAATAGCTGTGACTGAAACCAAACTGGCCCCCCACATTGAGGATCACATCATTGCCCTTGATGATTTTACCCTGTTCAGGCGGGATCGGAGAACTACTGGAGGAGGTGTCGCATTGTTCATCCATAATTCGCTCTCCGCCACTATACTCTGCACCTCGACAGAAATCTGGATCCCACTTGAAACATTCCCTGAATACATCCTCTGTGAGATCACTCCCAGGGGAGGCAATCCGATATTTACTGGTGTGGTATACCGTCCATCCCATGCTCCACTTGTGCAGGGAACTAACCTCTTCCAGGACCTCGCGATGTATATACACGACTACAGCTCCAAGGTCATACTTGGCGACTTTAACGCAGATCAGCTATCGTCTAGCACTGATGCAAATATCATACGTGGGTTCTTGGACGAAAACTCCCTTGCACTAATTCCCTACGGTGCCACTCATCATACCCCGGACTCCGACACCTGGCTTGATCTCTGCATCATCGACGAACTTGATACAGTACTTGACTTCCACAATTCTGACACTCCCTTCATCGCAGGGCATGACTGGATCAACGCCACCCTCGATATTTCTATTCCTAAGGTTATTCAGTCTGACTACTCGTATCGTGATTTTAAATCAATCGATCCGAGTGCCCTTAACGATTACCTGGCTGGCTGTGATTGGTCAGCCCTCGATGACCCCGACTGCTCACTCTCAAACGGATTTGACTGCCTCTATACTCACATTAATTCTGCACTTGACTCTTTTGCGCCCTTAAAAACAGTCAAACATAGAAAGAAACGCAGGCATCCTTGGTTCACCAACGATCACTCTCAGCTCATTAAGGAACGCAATCGACTCTACAGACGCTACAAACGTACAAAATGCTACTTAGACTTGCTCCACTACAGACGGGTACGTGACGAGACCCATCGACTTGTGGAATCTGCGCGACTCGACTACTACTATGACCGGATCAGAGGCCTATCAAGGAAGTCTGGAGGGAACTCAGGCATTTGGGAATCTGCCCGGATCACGAGAGCAACATGTCGCACTTCTCCGTGGATGATCTCAATGCTCACTTTGCCTCGACCTCCTATGACGCTCAGGCACCCTCGCTCGCTCACTACCTGTCTGCGCTCCCTGAGCACTCGACCGGCTTCAACTTTTCTGAAATCACGCTTGAGTCACTAGAGAGGGCCATCGTCAGACAGAGGTCGCAGGCGGTGGGCATTGATGAGATTCCCCAGAGGTTCGTTCATGCGGCTCTCCCCTCCCTTGGGCCGCATCTTGTTAAAATTTTTAATCTCTCGCTATCCCAGTCTATTTTTCCCTGTAGCTGGAAACAATCTCTTGTGCTTGCTCTTAACAAGGTGCCCTCTCCCACATGCCTGGGTGACTTCCGCCCTATCTCTCTGCTTAGTTTTCTGTCAAAAACTCTTGAAAGAATTGCCTCAGATCAAATCACTGCTTACGTTGAAGCAAATAATCTCCTTGATGAGTTCCAATCTGGTTTCCGAGCCGGGCATAGTACACAGACAGCCCTACTCAAACTCACTGATGACATTCGCTGCGGCAGGGACAGAAGGATGGTGACTGCGATGCTCCTGTTTGATTTCAGCAAGGCCTTCGATACGGTCTGCCACGTTACGCTCTTACGAAAACTCTCTGATATGGGTTTTTCATCAGGTGCGCTAAGGTGGCTCGGGTCCTACCTTGGCGCTAGGAGGCAGGCAGTGAGGGGCCGGAACGGTGACCGCTCTAACTTTCGCGACGTCAACTGCGGCGTCCCTCAAGGCTCAGTTCTTGGCCCCCTGCTGTTTGCTCTTTATATAAGTGATGTGGCTAGACACTTCCCTGCTAACATCAAGTATATTGTCTATGCTGATGATCTTCAGGTGTATCTCCAGTGCAACCTGTCTGACCTTGACGCGGCGCTCGCTGCTCTAAGCAGAGTTGGTTCTCGAATCGCTGAGTGGGCCGCTCTTAATCATCTCAAACTCAATGTTGAAAAAACCAAAGCAATTGTATTTGGCACTGGCTATTACATCAATCAATTCTCCAAATCGGCACATAACCACTCCATAGTGATAAATGGCATCCCGGTCCCAATTGAATCTTCTGTACGCAGCCTTGGTGTAGTGCTTGACGCCAAACTGGATTGGAGGCTGCATGTTCTTTCAATCTGCAAAAAAGCCAACTCACTTATGTACCGCCTCCACCATTTCAGGCGCAGCACCACCCTTGCGCTCAGAAAGCACCTTATTCAGGCGCTTTTGTTTCCTGTGGTAGACTACTGCTCTCTAGTGCTCTCTGACCTTTCCGATGAACAGGATCTCCTTATTCAGCGTATCCTCAACACGGGGATCAGATACATCTATGGTGTAAAGAGGCGCGAGCACATCACTCCCTACAGGCGTCAGCTTGGCTGGCTCACTGGCTCTGGTCGTAGAGAGTACTTCTCGGCTTGTACTCTCTACAAAATCCTGACCAGTGGTAGGCCAACTTACCTTGCGAATCGCTATCAGCTAAATACTAGCCAGAGGCCTGTGAGGGGTGAGTGTCAAAGGCCCCTTGTCGTTCCCCCGTTCAGACTGGAGTCGACCAGGAACTCATTCTTCATCAGTTC
>JAJGXB010000516.1:0-10559 GCA_020882725.1 Aphelinus certus
TGGACAAAAAGAAACTGACGTTGCTTTTGCTTTTCGACTTTAGTAAAGCCTTTGACAAAATCTCCCACTCTAGAATGCTGAAGCGTCTAAGGGATATCGGCTTCACCAGGACTGCTCTCTCGTGGTTTCACTCATATCTTACTGATAGACAACAAATAGTCATAACTAAGAGTTTTGGCAAATCATCGTGGCTCACCACAAATCTTGGGGTACCACAGGGATCAGTCCTCGGGCCGCTTCTCTTTTGCATATACATAAATGACCTACGTGACGTACTTGACATTGAGGGCGTTGAGCGTATGCTTTACGCAGACGACTTACAGATTTATACTCAGGTTCCACTGGACAGGCTCGCTGAGGGCATATCGTTGCTTGAGAAGGCGGCTGCGGCCGTCTCGGGTTGGGCTGGCGCTGCTTCGCTGGTGCTCAATGCCGGAAAAACTCAAGCCATAGCTTTTGGATCCTCACATTACATCAATCTTCTGCACAAAGAAGCACCCTATGCATCCGGCATTGGGATCGGCGGAGCTCGCGGGCCGTTCTCGAGCATGGTTAAGGATCTCGGTGTGGTGCTAGACGAAACCCTATCTTGGCGTCAAAACACCGACGCAATCACAAAGAAGTTTAATCGAACCATGTATAGTTTGCGATTTTTCCGTAAATATACGACCGAGGTCCTACGAAGGCGCTTATCGATGGCTCTGCTGTTCCCTCATCTTGACTACTGTTCTGCGGTATACCTTGACGCACCTCAAGAACAAAAACAAAGAATACAGGTACTGCAAAATTCATGTGTGAGATATGTTTTTGGTGTGAGGAGGGACGAACACATCACTTCTTATAGGGCCAAGCTGGGCTGGATGCGCACGGATATAAGGAGGCAATATTTCATGGCTGTACTTTTGTACAAGATCCTGCGCATCCGCGAACCGAAATACCTACTGAGCCTCTTCACTAGGTATGTGTCCACTAGGCCCTCCAGGGGTGATGCATCGGAACTCTCGGTCCCAAAAATGAGGAATACTTTTGGACTAAATTCATTCCAGGTGCAAGCAGCGCACCTCTGGAACTCCCTACGGTCCTCGGATAGAAACATGCCATCTTTGTCAAGTTTCAAACGTTCCGTGAGAAAGTATTTTTTAGAATTAAATGAATGACCTTAACATCTTTTATAAAGTTCCTTACGATGACCATTTGTCTGAATATATGATGACCAGCTGTATAATTATTAATATACCAATACTGACTCGTTATCTGTGATAATTAGTTTCACGAATTTTACTATGATTGACAAGGATGATATGTAAAACCAATGTTTTAGTTAAGTTACCGATATTTTTGGAAAAGAGGACTGATATTTTTGTAAATATGAATTTTGTATAATTTATACAATAAAAACATATCTATCTATCTATCTATCTATCTATCTATCTATCTATGTAAATGATGCGCATCATATATATACATATCTCTCTCTCTCTCTCTCTCTCTCTCTCTCTCTCTCTCTCTCTCTCATACAACCTATCGCCTGCATCTGATCTGTCTTTTTTCTTTTCATTGACGTTGTTTGTTCGAGATTCTGTTGTATTATTTAGCACAGATATTGGTGTGAATGCTCTTGCTCTCTTTCTCCGAGGTGGTGTCAGAGAAGAAATGTATTGAATTTCTTTCTTGGGGATATTTTTTTCTTCATACTGAGGCGTGATAAGTTCTTTCTTGGGAATAATTTTTTCTCCATACTGAGGTGTGGTTCTCTGCTCATTCTGTGAAATAATTTTCTCCAGTGGTTCAATGATGGGTTTGAATGTATCGCCCAGTGTCTTCTCAACTTCAGCTTTCTCAAACTTCAATAAGTTATATTTCCGTTTGACCGCTTCTCGTGCTTTGACGAGTTGCTCAAGCGTATTTTTCTCTCTTGCTAGATCAGACATGTTGCTGCTTCAACGTCCAAAGATAGACTGATCATGGTAATTGTTAAGGGGGGGGGGGTAGGGTTTTGAAGGTAGAAAAAAACAGGTTCTTACAGATTTTTTTTTGGGCGTACGGTGAAAGTACATTTATTTCTGATTATTGTACATTAAAGAGTAGTAATTGAACTATATTTTGTGGAATATTGGTTAAAAAATATTGAAAATTGACCGAATGGCAGCAATTCTTCGCAGGCGCCTCAGAAAAAATACATTTGGCGGTGCACGTCATACCTCAGCACTGGATCATCTGAATTGAAATAACCAAAGTTTTTCCCTTAATTTTCATGCCCCTCTAGGTATCTCTGTCGAGTTTTTCCATTTTTTTTAAATTTTTTAACTTTTTACAAGACTTGAAAGTGAAAATACCGATTTTTGGCCTAAATTCATGATTATTGTTGTTAATAATAAAAAAAATAAAATCAAAAACGAAAAAATCTCAACAGGGTTACCTCATAAATTATGTAAGGGAATACTGTAAAAAATTTGAGAACGATCGGTTGAATAGATTTTGAGATACAGAGTGCACCGACTCAAAAAACATCGATTTGAGAAAAACGCGTTTACAGTTTTTCGTAGCGGCTCAAGAGTCGTTCGAGACACGCCTACTTCCAAAGCTATATCTTTGTGAGTTTTGCTCCGATTGACTTCCTATCAACAGACAACATTCTTGAGTTACTATACTTTCATAATATGCAATAAAAAAAATCACTTTTTTTGAACCCTCAAAACCCTACCCCCCCCCCCTTAACTTGCTATATTTACAGCAAAACTGTCGAACCCTTTCCGATAACGACCATTGTTGATTGGTTTGTCTTTATCGATAACCACGAAACCATGTCTATCTTTCCAAAACAGTGAACACAAATCTCTAAAGTTTGTGTAAGGCATATCTGTGTTTACATGATCATCATACACATGCTTCAAATTGGTGTCGTCTTGACGAAATAATACCAGTAAATGGACATTATCTCGAACGAGATGTTTTGGTACTTGAGCATATGACAAAGATAGAAACAATACACATTTTTGTGTCGACCCATACAGAAGAAAGCTCTAACATTGTCTTGCTTCTCACAAGCTACATCATCAAATATCATTATTGAATTGGGGGGTGCATTGTTTGGTGCAATCACTTCTTCATGTTCGCTGAATGGAAAGTATTGTATACCATCTATTGGTTCCAATAGTTCTTTGAGAAATTTATATTTTGGCTGATTAAAGGACTTTGAATACAGATAGACATTTTCAAATCTCAAACCATTTGAATCAGTTATTAGAGACAGCAAACTGTTGGTTTTACCACAATTTGATGGTCCACAAAATACTGCTCTTGTACTGTCCGGAAGCAGATCTCCATGTCTCTTAGTTTTTTTCTCTTCCTCAACAATACCATCGAAATTGATCACTGGAAGTTTCGTAGAATGCTAAGCGAAATCCATGTTTGCTGTGCGCAATCTCGAATGAGACTAACGGCGAGGATATAAATAGCGCGCTTTTATAGTGTCGAGCTCAGTTGCATGCAGACCGTCACCGAGTGATGATCGTCTACAGTAGAAAGAAAAAGAAGCAAGGTCGAGGTCTGTTGAATAAAGTTATCAATCAACTCCCATTTGAGCTTCACATACCCGGATATCAGTATTGTGGATCTGAGACAAAACTAGCTAACGTTTAGCCCGAGGAGATCCTGGAATCAATCCTCTGGACGCAGCTTGCAAGGAGCACAATATAGTTTATTCACAGAATCGAGAAAATATTGAGGCTAGAAATTTTGCAGACAGAGTCCTTGCAAACAAAGCTTAGGAAAGAATTCGTTCTGACAACGCAGGATTTGGTGAGAAGGCAGCAGCTTGGGCAGTTACAAACGCGATAAAATTGAAAAGTAGATTTGGAATGGGCATCAAGAGAAAGTTATCATGCAAAAAGAGAAAAAAGAGAACCACTAAGACGAAGAAAAGACAAACCTCTACATTGAAAACACTGATTGGAATGGGTATGAAGAAGAAAAATTTACCATCTAGGAAGAAGAAGAAGAAGAAAACAGTTACTAAGAAAAAGAAGAGAGTAACCACTACATTAAACAGTATCATCAAGGCAGCTTCAAAATCCATAGTCCCGGGTAGAAGTGCGAATACAGTAATCAGTTCAGCTCTCAAAGGTGCTCGAGCAGCAATTAAGAAAGTGGGAGGTAAGAATCGCATCAAAGTCCCACGAATTCTACCAGTCTCTTCAAAAATTGGTGGAATTTTACCCCTCATTCCAATATTCGCAGGTTTGAGTGCAACGGGTGCATTGGCGAGTGGAGCGGCCGGCATCGCAAAAGCAATTAATGAAGCTAAAGCTGCAAAACATCAGGTAGAAGAGAGTCAGAGACATAATAAGACAATGGAAGCTATTGCGCTGGGTAAAGGACTCTACTTGAAGCCGTATAAAAAGGGCTACGGTCTCTATTTGAGACCATACAGAGGTGGAGGGTTAAAAAAAAAGCCCGACGTAAGTCTACCCGACAGAGCATTATCCAACTTTGATATATTGGAGTATGCGCAGAAGATGAAGATTTCGAATTTTCAAGGAGTATACATGAGAAATGCTCTACCATCGAGTGGTCCGCGCTACAGAGAATCAGCCATAGTGAATTTAGATGATGCAAGTGGACCTGGAACTCATTGGGTAGTTTATCGAAAGCGAGGGGATGATGTCGTTTATTTCGACAGTTTTGGGGATCTGCAACCTCCACTAGATCTGCTGCTTTATCTGGGTGTTGAGCAAGTAAAGTATAATCCACGAAGATATCAAGACTTTGGGACGTACAACTGCGGTCACTTGTACTTGCAATTTTTGGGAGGTAAGATAAAAGGTATATAAGGAACAATCATCTTAACACTGTTTCATTATATTCCGGACAGTCATGGAGTCAATAACTATAACTTTATCGAACAATTCATCCGTTCTTGAAGCACAGTGTTACCCATCAATCGAACTCTCACCAGATAAAAATTACGTACTTGGTTTGATACAATTCCTAACATTCAATTCTATTCCAACCGTTGATGAGCATATCAATAAACTTCACGTTGATGAGAAAAAAATCAGCATACCACCTGGAAGTTACGAAATAGAGGATATCGATAGACTTCTACAAGAGAAAATTGCCGGTAGTGATATATCCTTGAGTTTGAAAGCCAACAACAATACACTCCGTAGTGAGATCAAGTGTAATAAGAAAATCAACTTTAAACCAAAAGATTCTATCGGACGCTTGCTGGGATTTACTCAGCGCACATTGAAACCTGATCAGATTTATCACTCAGATTTGCCAGTGAAAATTTTACATATCAATTCGTTGAGAATCGAAAGTAACATTACTGCGGGTGCATATATAAATGGACAGCGAGCACACATTATCCACGAGTTCTTTCCTGCTGTAGAACCAGGATACAAGATCATTAAAGTTCCATCACCAGTCATATACTTACCAATCAACGTCAACTACATAGACCACATTCATGTGCGAATAGCCGACCAGGACGGACGTCTTGTCAATTTCTGTGTAGAAATTTCCACCGTCAGATTGCATATAAAATCAGTTGGATAATGGGGATCGTCTATCACGGACGAGGCCCCTGGTGGAAAATAACTTGTATATTCTTTTGCTGTTTCAAGAAGGATGGAAGATATTCTAAACATTCAAGCTCCAATCGCATTTGATGAGAGTATCTCACACTATGAGGTACATGCTCATCAACCATATACTGGATCCAACTATAACAACAACGATGAGATACGTATATCAATCCAGCATCAAGATTTGTGCCTTCTACCATCAAGGAGCATGCTGCATATTTCTGGTAGAATATGCAAGCAAGATGGTACAGCTTTAGAACATACGAAATTTGTCAACAATGGGTTGTGTCATTTTTTCGAAGAAATTCGATATGAAATGAACGCCATAGAGATTGATCGTTGCAAAAATGTCGGTCTCACCACTCTCATGAAAGGATGGATTTCCTTCAATCCTAGACAAAACATGGAAAATGCTAGTTAGCTTGATGTTGCAGGAAACAAGAGTTTCATCAATACTCAAGGCTACTTTGATCTATACATTCCACTCAGCATGATACTAGGATTTGCTGAAGATTGTCGCAAGATTGTAGTCAACACTAGACATGAGTGGGTACTTCGAAGATCAAACACAGATCTCAATGCTATTATACAAACATCTTACAGAGAAACAGGTAGAAATGAAGATTTATGGGAAACTGGAAAATTTTATTTAACGAAAATTGAGTGGCTCATGCCATACGTGCATTTATCGAACGAGTATAAAATTTGCTTGCTGGGTCAGTTGCATAAAGGTAAATCTATAGCCATGAGTTTTTGATCGTGGAAGCTTCACGAGTACCCAGTTCTTCCTGCCGCTAGGAATCACGTGTGGACTGTGAAAACTTTAAATCAATTGGAGAAAACACGATTCATCATTCTTGGTTTTCAAACGAATCAAAAAAATCGTAAGGATGCTGATGCAAGTCTCTTCGGTCATTGTCAAATTAGAGATGTGAAGCTATTCCTTAACTCTCAATGCTATCCATACAGTAATCTCAATGTGGACATTGATCGCAATCAATATACAATCCTCTATGATATGTTCTGCAATTTCCAGAATTCATATTATGGTAAGGATTCAGAACCGATCTTGAGTCGAGAACAGTTCATCGAAAAAATACCACTAATTGTGTTACATTGTTCGAAGCAAAACGAATCACTCAAAAACGCACCAGTGGATGTTCGTTTGGAACTCGAAGCTATAAATAATTTCCCTCAAAACACATCTGCTTATTGTCTGATCATACACGATCGAATAGTCGAGTATAATCCAACGAGTGGGGATGTGAAGAAAGTCATTTGAGCCTTATAGAAGGACACCTTCATCCATCCTAGAGCTCATTCACTCTCGAGATGGAGTGTACGTTGTGGACATGCAAGGCTTCAAGCAGCCAGGCAACTACATCCACAAAGAACTAGCGATTCTTCCACTGAACAAAAATGTTGATCCTATCGTATTTTTGTTTGAGAGTCCATTCCCCTGGAAACGTCTCACCGAGAAGTACAAGGGCATAAACACTTGGCTCGAACAGCATCATCACGGAATACAGTGGAATGCAGGGGATCGTCCATACACAGCTATTGGACCCATCCTCAGGACCTCTAGGACCTATCCTCACCACTGGACAGAATAAAACTTGCAACAGTTTGCCCACATCACAACGGGGCATACAAGAGAAGCTCAGCTCATCACAACGTTCGGTTATTCAAAAAATTAATCATCCACACATCTATGATTGTAGAACCCATGGATTGTTCTTGAGTAAACTAAATTTGTACAAAACATTTCCAATAAAAATTGAAAAAAGGAGTAAACGGAGGGAGAAAAAAATGATTGTACATTTCATGTCATCACATGAAATTTACAATCATACATATCAAATAAACAAACAAACAAATAAACAAATTATTAACAGAATGCTAAATAAGGATTGATAATACAAAATAATTTAACAAGGAAAACAATATAAGCCAGAATGAAAATTACTGACATGCTGGTAAATGAGAAATCTATTTATGAACCAAATCTTCAAATTCTTCTTGGTGTTTCTCTTCAAGTAATTGTACTTTCTGATTTAATACATTTACTTGATATTTTAGCTGGGCGATCTCCTTTAACATTATTTGTATTTCTATCTTGCTGAGTGACAATGGTGCATCTACGAATTATGTTACATTATGATAATAATTATGAATGAATTAGAAAATTTATCAAGTATGATACAAACTTCTTCACTTACCGCTATTGCCCGATCCCGTATCACCTGAATCGGCTGTAGTAGCATCCGTGACTATTTCTACGGGTTTTTCCGAGTTTCCTGAACCTTTTGTTCCTGGAAGTGTGAAAAAAATAAGCAGAGTGGTTGTAGAACAAGTCCAATGAATTATCTTCGATATTATCGAATACAATATACCTTCTTTGCGTTTCTTAAGTGGGGGTTCCATTTCGGTGTCAGACAGTACAATCACATCGGATGTTCTTCTCATCGGCCCAGTTTTTATATTTACAACTGCATTTGGCTCAGTTTTCATGTTGAGTGGATTTTCTTCGGTGATTTTTCCCATAATTATCAATGTTTTGTGGTGAATACTCTTCTCAATAGTTGGATCTCTCCCACTAGCGACACAAATTCTGTACCATTTCTTGGCTCTTTTTTTTCTTTTTCTTTCCACGTCTGTAACCAAAAATTGTTATATACTTCTAATTTCTATGTTATTCGATACGTAAAACGCGATTTCACGCACTAGTGTGTTTATTAAAAGCCTGTTTTACGAGATCTTATAATGTAAAAAGTAACTGCTGCGTTCAATAAAAATCTTTAGGACGAACGTGCAACACTCGCCACTGGCTTTGCGGGCCACTCGTGGATACGTTCACAAGTATCTGGAAAATTTTACGCAAACACATATATGCATTCACTAAATAATCCAATACAGTTCAAACTTACTAGAAGTCTGACTGCACAACCATTAAATCACAGATTATGAGATTTTTTTGCCATTCATCTTCAGTAAATAAATCAATCATATGTACAATTATACTGTCTAAACTTTAGATTTCTCGGAGATACATTTATCCGGATTCACACTAAACCTATATCTATCACCTTTCAGTACATGCAGATATACACTGTTCATGTATGAAATACGAAATTCTAAACAGAATGTACCTGAGCAATCAGAAAATTTTACTGTACTTATATACTAGTGTCCCCCGTCGCGGCTTTGCCCGCGACTATGTGTATTGAGTTCGGAATGTTATTCTCATTTATTGTTAAATTCGTATGATATGTATTCATTTGTAAACTTTGTATAATTTGATACTTTGTAATCCTTAGAGTTGTAATTTTGTGATGTTGTAATGTATCCTCTGAGGATTCGAAATTTATAAGACTTCTGGATTAACGACGTTCTTAGTTTTTGAATTTTGAGGAATGAATATGAAATGGTTACGTGCATCCCCTGTCCGTGAAAGAGCAACAATCAATTGGCCGAGTGAAAAACATTCTGTTTGCAAATCGATCCCTAATGTACTTAAAGGCCTGTCCTTAAGATTTCTTGATCGTCAAGACGAAAGAAAGTTTCACAGGAAATAGTAATCGTTTGAATTGGAATTATAAATCTGACGGAATCATAGGTATGCAAGATATAAATATTGTTTCTCCAGCTGCAGGTCCTGTAAGAATAGTTGCTTTGATTATATTTTCCTGCACAGCTCTAATTTGCAACCTTGTGCCATTACGTAAATTGGGAGGATTTAGATTGCGTCATAGCATTATTGGAGAACAAATTTTCAATTTCAAGTCATGAGGTGGAAAGCCTGAAAGATCAAGAGAGTTCAGAAATCCGTGAGGGTAGTGTACAACTTAATCAATGTTAATCACTGATCGATAGAATGATAATGTCGTATTTCTCCATCAAACTTTCCCAAAATAATATTATTAATATTATGAGCGGTAGCATTTTGAGGCGTTATGATTGCCCTTTCGCATTACCAATTGAAAGGTTTGTCAGAAAGTCTTTCAATTTCTGGATAGACTTTAGAAATCAGGTCCATGACGGTATTAATAGTCGTTCCTACTTTTGTATCAATAATTATGTAATTATTTTCATTTGATACTTTCCCATCTTCAATTTTCAGAAATTCTAAAGAAAACTGCAAATACCCACCTCCAATGTGAACTCTCATATTTGTTCGTAAATGGAATTTTTCCATCAAATTCTAAATTCTATCATCCCATACTATAAGAGAAGTTTCTTCGATAATTTTTCATAAAGGACTATTTTTTCTGATTGCACATATTGTATCTTGACCAATGAAAACGTTCAAAGTTAATTTGAACGTGGAATGGGCAGTTTTGCCTTCAAGAAGAATTGCTGCAATACCTGAAGATGCAACAGCTAAAACTAAAGCACCCAAAATACGAATTTGAGCTAATATTAAGTTGAGCAGAAAAGTCTTTCCTGTGCCTCCAGGGGCATCAGTAAAAAGTAGTTTCCCTAGGCTATCATTAACACTGTTGGTAATGAGATCAAATGAATTCCGTTTATTCGCAGCCATTTTAGGTATATTAAATTCCAAACAATGACGCATTCCCATAATGTTATGTCGATTCTTCAAAGCATTATAGGGATCACAAACATTCTGTGGACAACGAATTGACGTAGGTAGACCGAAATCAATCAATCCGCACAATCCAGGAGCTTCATTTTTATTCATAGATCCAACTACAATATCTTTTATATTAGCGTAATTTTCTGATGGATCATATTCAAAAGCAGATCTTCCACGTACTATGAACTGGGCTTCAATTATTCGATCCTGACGAACAGCTTGCGTTCGTCTGGTTCTAATCGTATACCGCCCAATGTCACTTCTGGGTCTCGGCATTGTTACCAAAATCATTTGGCATCAGGGGACTGGGATACAAAAGATCCCAGGAAGAGGCTGAGCTCATTTTCAAGCCTTCCTATATAGCCGATAGAACG
>JAJGXB010000517.1:0-10553 GCA_020882725.1 Aphelinus certus
GCAACCGTTACTATGGAGTGTGAAAAGTCAGTTTGAAGTCCATTTTTGGAACTGTTGGTGACTAAGAAGTAAGAACATCGAAGCTCCGACATTTACCATAGCAACCATTGTTTACGTCCTTAGCAACCGTTACTATGGAGTGGGAAAAGTCAGTTAGAGGTCCATTTTCGGAACTGTTGACGACTAAGAAGTAAGAACACCGAAGCTCGGATATTTACCATAGCAACCGTTACTATGGAGTGGAGGAAATGAGTTAGAGGTTCATTTTGCTTTCTCAAAGAGTGGTGATTAATGCAAGTTGAGGTTCAATTGCAATACTTTGAGAAAGCATACTGCTGAGGCACTTGGCAGCGGTTTTTTTTTTTCATTAAGCATTTCAAACCCAAAGGGCTTATTTCTGAGGAATCATAGGTATGCGAGATATAAATACTGTTTCTCCAGCTCCAGGTCCTGTAAGAATAGTTGCTTCGATTATATTTTCCTGCGTAACTTTAATTTGCAACCTTGTGTCATGACATAAATTGGGAGGATTATCATCATTGGGAGTAGCATCATTGGAGAACCAATTTTCAATTTAAAGTCATGAGGTGGAAAGCCTGAAGGATCACGAGAGTTCAGAAATCCTTGAGGGTAGTGTACAACTTCATCAATGTTAATCATTGTATCGATATAATGATAATGTCGTATTTCTCCATCTACCTTTCCCAAAATAATATTATTTATATTATGAGCGGTAGCATTTCGAAGCGTTATGATTGCCCCTTCGGGCTAAAAAAGGACTATTTTTTCTCATTGAACATATTGTATCTTGGCCAATGAAAACTTTCAAAGGTAATTTGAACGTGGACTGGACAGTTTTGCTTCCAGCAAGAAGAGTTGCAATACCTGAAGATGCAACAGCTAAAACTACAAATTTGCACCCAAAATACAAATTTGAGCTAATATTAAGTTAAGCAGAAAAGTCTTTTCTGTATCTCCAGAGGCATCAATAAAAAATAGTTTCCCTAGGCTGTTATTTACACTATTGGTAATGAGATTAAATGCATTCCTTTGATTTACAGCCACTTTAGGTATATTAGATTCCAAACAATCACGCATTCCCATAATGTTATGTGGATTCTTCAAAGCATGATAAGGATCACAAACATTTCGTGGACCACGAATTGGCGTAGGTAGACCGAAATCAATCAATCTGCACAATCCAGGAGTTTCATCCTTATTTATAGATCCAACTACAATATCTTTTATGTAAGCGTAATTTTCTGATGGATCATACTCAAAAGCAGATCTTCCACGTACTATGAACGGGGCTTCAATTATTCGATCCTGACGAACGGCTTGCGTTCGTCTAACGCCCAATGTTACTTCTGGGTCTTGGCATTGTTACCAAAATCATTTGGCATCAGGGGACTGGAATTCAAAAGATCCCAGAAAGAGGCTGAGCTCATTTTCAAGCTCTCCTATATAGCCGATAGAACGCTGACTCTCTTGTGAGAGAGCGCCGCTCTATACCTTATACACGTATTATACACGTATTATTATTAGCGGAAAAGGATCTTTACCTGTCCTTTATTGCTTTCTCTATGGGCCCTTGTTTATGAGCGGTCGAGAGGATCCGAAGAGACCAGAATCGGTCGAGAGTCGAAGAGGAGCCTTCCGAACATATGTTGCTAGATGCGTGCCGTGGGTGACGCGCCGAGGGATTTTTCTTCACAGAAACAGGCCCCACCCCTCTTAGAATCCAAGGAGAACGGGAGTTCAGCTCTGTTTTAACTTTCCAATGACCGGAAAAGTTTGAATTCTAGTGCCACCGATATTTACAATAATTTTTACACCCTATGGATTTTATCTTGTTAATATTGCTTACTATCGTTCCTACTATAGATGAGGAATGGAGTGCGAGATTTTGGTGTTATTATATCAAGTAGAACGAATTCTAGAGACAGAAACAACTTTGGCACGCTGTGGGAGCAGCGCCAGCGTCAAAATTGTGAACTAACGTTTTGAAATTTTTGCAAATTTATCAAAAAATTTTGTGCCCACCACGAAGATGTTTGCCTAACCATCTATGAGCCAAAATTTCATTAGAAAATATTTGTAACTTTAGGAAAAATATTGCATACCAAATTGAGGTCATACAAAACGTAGCGGATCCCCTTAATTCACATCCTGAAAATGACCTCTGAGGCAAAAAATGAATGGGACACTTTTGTCTGCAAATTGCCTGAATTTCATAGGAAAATTATCTCCAAAGTCATTGGAGCACATTAAGTACTCCACATTACCGATTGGAGCCTCTATTCTTGAACCCTGAGAGTTCGCTCGTCAAGAGACCCACCCCATGGGTACTGAAAGTTGTCCCAACTCATACCACATACAGCCTATATAGTGACAAAATGGGCCTGGGCTCTGGAAGCTCCCAAAAAATTAATATATTAACTTGAATAGGGGTAAAAAAGGCTAAAATGACTAGTCAAGGGGAGCCTTGTACCGCCAACACTTCAAAATTTTGCAAACACATTTCTGTGGTATTATTACAACTATCCACTGTAAAAACTCACATTCAATCGTGCCAATACATATATTGAGTTATCAATATCATATTTATATAGATCAAGCATTACTAATACTTGACTCCACCTAACTTTCAGTAGTTACATTTATTGATGGTCAATATATTATCTCTATTGTGCTAAAATTTACAAGAAACTATTAATGAAGTACATGTGTCATCAATTGCATTCACTCGATAAGAAAGATTAATCCAAGAAGTAAATTATAAGCTGTGCATTACACGTACATCTCATAACACACTAAGCAGTGTATAGATATCATATGATTTTTTTAATATCAATAAGAAAATGTTGAAGTGCACTAAACATGGGAATTAGCTAATGTGAATCAACCCACTCAAAAGTATGATCACTAGATGCGCAATTTGATAACTCAGGATATGTACTAGCATAATAGAATGTGAGTTTTTAGAGTGGATAATCGTAATAATACCACCGACACGTGTTTGCAAAATTTGGAAGTGTTGGCGGTACAAGGCTCCCCTTGAATAGTCATTTTTGCCTATTTTTACCCCTATTTAAGTTGATATATTAATTTTTTGGAAGCTTCCAGAGCCAAGGCCCATTTTTTTACTGTATAGGCTGTAAGTCGTATGAGTTGGGACAACTTCCAGTACCCATGGGGTGGGGCTCTTGACGAGCGAACTCCCAGGGTTCAAAAAATGAGGCTCCAAATGGTAATGTGGAGTACTTAATGTGCTCCAATGACCTTAAAAATAATTTTTCTATAAAATTCAGGCAATTTTCAGACCAAAGTGTTTTATCAATTTTTTGTCTCAGAGGCCATTTTCAGGGTGTAAATTAAGGTTGAAAATGCCTCTGAAAATGCAAAAACAGCAAAACAGCAACCTTGCCTATCAGGTGGCGCTGACGCGCCACCGACGACAAGTATGTGCAGCAAGCGCTCGTGGAGCTGCTACTAGTCATTATATACAGCCCAATGTCGTATTCAACCTCACTTTTTTAATACTTTGTTTTACCGCTGTCCCGCAGTCTTGTAACAGTTATAAGCAAGAACGACGGTCACTTACGATTACTTTTGTCAGAAAAGTTTCATCAAATCGCTCTGGTTGTATTTGAGAATAGAAGATTGATTCGGCTAGCAGACGGAGTGCGCAAGAGTGCTTGAAAATTTCAACATTTCAATTCTTCAAGAGTACGCTATTGATATACAAGTGAGCGAGCGAGCGAGCGTCAGCGGTGCCCAGTGGTGAGAGGGTGACGGCTGGTGAGGTTGGTTACTACTCCGGCCGGTCGACTGCGCATGTGTGCTCAGTTCCCGGTGTCCAGCGGAATACCAAACATAAGATAACCCCTAGCGGTGAAGAAAAAAACGTCAGATTAGTATATTTTTTGCAATTGATTTCATTTGATTACGGTTTTTGGTGGTCTCGTAAGAACGATGCTTTGTGAGAAAATATTTTTTTCGAGGTAAATATACATCCAGATCCAGATGGGACTTGGATAAGCTGTTTACGGGAGCAAAGGAGCCTTACCTCAAGAGGTGATAGTACAGCTACTTCTCGTAGAAGGGTTTGAATAAGCGTATGGATAGAGACCAGGTCTGTTGTTTGGATTCGGAGATGGCAGCTTCCATGCAATGAAGAGTTTGGAAAAAGAAGGTGAGACTGATAGATCTCTCTCTCTCTCTCTCTCTCTCTCTGTCTCTTGCACACTCTACCTGTTTTTTCTACCTCTGATACCCCAACTATGTGTACAACACTCCAGCCTTCCTGTTTCCTTCACATCTACCTATCATAAATTTCCTGCAACTCGACTTGACCCTTCCACTTTTTCTGACAGCCTGTTTCTTTTATCCCTATCCCTTCCTTCGACCTTCCGTAAATCTGACCTCTTACACATACATTCCGCGAATGTATGTGAAAAAGGGAAGATCCCCCAACGATAATCCTGCAACGTCCCTCAAATCAGTTGACAACATCCTCTCGTACATATTGCACGCATTTTTTTCAAAACATTTCCCTCATTTGTATATTTCTTTCAAATATTCCATTGGAGGAAAGAAATCAATCTGCCAGCACCACATACACGAGATTCGTTTAAGGGATCGAAACTCTTTAGAGCCCCCAAAGGAACATTCAATCAACCATAAGTGAGTAATTTGTTGATATTCACCTTTTATCTTTCTCTCTCTCTCTCTCTCTCTCTCTCTCTCTCTCTCTCTCTCTCTCTCTCTCTCTCGATTTGTACTCTATTCCAATATTAAATATCTATCTATCTATCTATCTCTCTATCACGCTCTCTCTCTGACTCCTACATTTCAATGTATTCCAATATAATTCAAATCCTCAAAGAAACCTTTTCAAAAAAAAGTAAAAATTTTGCGTCAAATATGTGGCAGAATTAGTTCATCTCTTATATAGCTTAAAAACAGAATGAAATCCATAATAGACACATGAATCAATTCATTATTTCATCAGTATTCATTCTGATTAATTCTCATGTTGTTGGAGTATCGCGTATTCTTCTTACAGTATACATACCATAAGAGACGATGTCCACTGTAACTAACCAATTACGAAAAAACTTACCGAAATGCTTGTTAGGTACCTCATCAATTATTTGAAGAACTAATGACGAACCAAATTGACGCCACTTGGTAAGCATTTCCAACGTTTCAAGAATCACAATATTCCAATCCCAAAATTGACTACTAAAATAAAAATTTCGTTAATCTTACTGATTTGAGAACGTAAAATTTTTCCATAAGGGCGAAAAAGTATACACATGAATTATCTTCATGATGAAACCTTAGTTTTGCATTTAATAATAGAAGAATATACAAAGTCTATCTGAATTATAGGGTGAACTAAAAATAATTGGGTGGTGAAAAAAATTATATCTTAGTTTAAAAACGTATTCGAAGATATTCAATCCTACCAAGTGGCGTCAATTTGGTTCGTCATTAGTTCTTCAAATAATTGATGAGGTACCTAACAAGCATTTCGGTAAGTTTTTCCGTAATTGGTTAGTTACAGTTGACAACGTCTCTTATAGTATGTATACTGTAATAAGAATACGCGATACTCCAACAATATGAGAATTAATCAGAATGAATACTGATGAAATAATAAATTGACTCATGTGTCTATAATGGATTCCATTTTTTTTTCTAAACAATATAAGAGATAAACTAATTCTTCCACATGCTTGACGCAAAATTTTTAATTTTTTTTTTAAAGGTTTTTTTGAGGATTTCAAGTCTTTTTGCGGAGTATTATATATTAAAAATTAGCATAAATATCCTATATGTTCAAAAATACATTATCCACTGTGATTAAAATTATAACAAGCATTACTGATTGCAGTAATGAAGCATTGAGAAACCGTTATTTTTGTTCCCATTTCTTGCATTCTATTGCTCACTCGCCGGCAATGTCTTTTCGCAGTTTCTTGATGTACTTTTATATTGCAGAATGTGATAAAAGAGATCTGTGATATTGTATTTCGATCAGAAATTCCGATAATGTATTTATGTATATATGAATTTGATAGAAATTAAGATTTTAAACAAATTTTAAATATTTAATATATAAATTATTAATTTTAATAATTCAATTATAGAAATTTAATGAAATTTAGGTTTACTGTATCAATTTCATTTCTTCTCAGCCTGGTCATTTATTTTCAAATAAATTTATTTTTATCAACACTATATTTTGATGTGTTCAATGTCTTATGACATAATTAGACGCATTTGTCATGTTTAAGTGGATTTGATAATCTGAATGAGAGACGGACATCTGATCAATAAATCATATTCCGTTCCAAGATCAGTGACGATAGGAACCTTGAGGGCCAATCGAAGGGATCGAAGAGATCTTTTAATAATTACTCACTGCAGATCCGGGTGACAGACGACGGGACCCACCCTGGGGCATTGAGATTTTTATAGTAATTACTTGAGAAAATTTTTCTTTCAGAAGTGACAAACCCATTAATTGTTCAGTGTTACACTTGTGGGATTGAGGTGGGTGGTTTCCACAAACCACTTGGCTGGCGAAATGAGCTGAGTCTGAAACTTGGTGTGAAGCCTTTATTAGAGATTTGTGTAACAGCTCTCGCCTGTTTCACAGGCTGACCGCTCGCTCAGTGAGCTTGAGCGTGACTGCCGCTGCACGCTGCCTTCGCTGGCTCGGAAGCCTCGATCGCTTGTCACGCATGCGCCACGAGGGGCAAGCAGGAGTGTGCCCCTACACACTATTCGTGAGATTCTTCTGCTCATCAAGAACTGCGAAAAGACATTGCCAGCGAGTGAGCAATAGAATGCAAGGAATGGGGACGAAAATAACGGTTTCTCAATGCTTCATTACTGCAACCAGTAATGCTTGTTATAATTTTAATCACAGTGAATAATGTATTTTGAACATATAGGACATTTATGCTAATTTTTGGCTTCTCGTCTCCCGTCCATCTTGTGTATAAGCTATGTTTATATAAGTTGTGACGGGGAAACCCGTCACTGTAGATGGAGAGGCTACTCTTCTCCGATCCGGCCGGTACGGATGCCGCCGGCTCGGGAGGGCAGCACTCTCCAGCACGTACGTGAGCCGCGGCGCGAGGCCGCGAGCGAGCACGAGGCGGACGGCCATTCTCGTCCGGTGCCCGCAGCCCTCAACACGCGACGCGCAAGGTACCCGAGTGTGCCGAGTCCCCACGTGAGCGTGTGTGCGAGTGTGAGTCTAGGACGCCGAGGCCGACGACGACGCGGCCACCAGCGACCCGAGCAGCAGGCAGCAGCCGAGCCGAGCGAGCAGAGCCGAGAGAATAAAATGTATATGCACTAAGGACTCACACATTAGCGTCAGTAATAAGATTCAGTAGATATTTTTCCAAAATTTATATCCAATATTTGTATGCATGAGCGTTACATAGTGAAAATATAATTAATCAGGGAAAATTAATTAATTTATCATCTCAATATAAGACAAGACATATCAAAATTCATCCCATGTTTTTTCATAATTAATTTTACATAGGCAAATGGTGGTTGAGGATGTCGATGTTGGCGTGCCGACTGGAAGTTTTATTTGAATAAGGATATATCCTATTCCCCGGTGCTGTCCAGGTACCTAGGGTCGCCAATCAAGTGTCAAGTGTCCTGAGGGTGCAAGCCTGGTATTTTAACTTGGAGAAGCTGACCCTGGACCCGAACGATGACTACTTCGTCGAAAAATACTAGGAGCGCACCCTTGGAACACCGTCATCGGGTACTCTGACCACCTGGACATCGTTCGGTTCTAGGGTCAGCTTCCCTTAGCTAAAATTCCAGGAGCGCACCCGTGGAACACCCTCATCGGTAACTCTAATTACCTGGACATCGTTCGATGAGGAGCGCATCCTCTGGACACACCATCGGTGACCCTAGCCACCTGGACATTATCGGGTATTAGGGTATATCCTTACTTATTCAGATAAAACTTCATTCGACACGCCGACATTGGCATCCTCAATTACCATTTGCCTATATAAAATCAATTAAATTATAAAAAAATCATGGAATAAATTTTGATATGTCTTGTCTTATCTTCTGTGAGTTTGAAAATATCTACAGTACTTTTCGTGGATTCTATGAGACACGGCTAATAGTTTTCCCATATTCTTTCTGATTATACATTAACAATTTATTTTCAAAAATTTTCCCATGGTTTCAAATCTACGCGGGAAGCAAGAGCATGTGAACGTTGTTAGGTTTTGGCGTTCTGGACTATATGTGTACCTCTTACTATGCGTGAACATAGCTGCTTCATCAGGCTACCGCGGCTAACTTCATGGTCGTAAGAAAAATAGATCTGAACAAAAATCTGGTCGGGAGAAAAAAGTAGTAGATCGCTTGACACGGTACTCCAAACTCTTCATTGCAAACACGTTTTTGGGTATTTCTTTCTGTCAATCGCTCAATTGGGATGCTAGATGATCATGAAATCGTGTTTCGCATCCAAGAAAAGTTGTTCTGACTAATTTAATGCCAATGTAAAAATCAAGCGTGCAATATCAAACATTATATAGTGCGGTGTCTTCTGCTTGATGCATGGAACACTACCGCGTTCCGTGATAATTATTAATCAATTATAGATTCACCACTAGATGTACAGGGTGATTCCTTCGAAGACATCGAAATACTCTGGAGCTCAGACGACATCATAGCGATAGAAGAAATAATCTGCAACTCATTTTCTGAATTAGAGATCGGTGACACACCACTATTATGTGAGTGAATTTGAACTGTTTATCTAACATTTATAATAATTATTACAGCTCGCTCGTTCGTTTCGAGGAAACAAACACAAACTCATATCTCCGAGATGCCATCACCCAACAAGCTTTGAAGATATAGCAGGCTGCAGCCTCGAGTACTGAAATTCGACTAAAGACACACACACACACACACACATACACAGAGTTCTAAAACCAATCAATCAGAAGCTGGTGAATGGTGGACTGGTAACAGTATTTCCCGAGGTGAATTTCATTATGTGTTCTCTCATATATGCTAAGTGATTATAATAATGATAATAATGAGTCTTAATATTTCTCAGCAAGCCAAACCTATAGTTTCACAACCACCAATTATCACTGCCGACGCAGTTAATGGAATTGAGGAGGTGATAATGAATATTCCGTTTACTTGCACCCCAATACGCAAGTCAACTGGAAAACCTTGGATGGAAATGGTTAGAAATTATGCACCGAAGGAGGTGATTGAAGAAGAAGAAGAAGAGAAAAGAATTATCGAAAAAAAGAGTAATCCAAAAAAAAGATTCTGGATACCGAAGCTTCGTTTTCAGGATAAGGCAATGCATCAGCGGACGAAGAAGAAGGTGAAAACTGATGATGTTATCGATGAATTGAAGAGTTTTATCTTTTTCAATACTCAAAAAATGGTAATCAGAATATTTCCAATCTTTACTCAAAATGATACAAAATATATCTATATCTATAAAATAATTATTCCTTTCTTTCTTTCAGAACCAATGGATTTGACTCAACAACAAAGGAACATAACAGATCCTGCCCTCCAAAGTCTCGATATGCCCGAGTTACAAATGTATCATAGAACTGAGTGTGTATAAGTAATGTTAGAATAAATATGAATTCATTGTAAACATAGTTTGAAATAAAATATAAATATGTACTGAAAAATTTATTTGTAATAAAAACTTCTTGTGTTAAAACACTCTAGTCGATCCTATCATGAATACACTACATGGTGCTGTCTACTGTTTTCCGAAACTAATTTTCACTTGGAAGTGACTTTTTAAAGATGTTTCAGATAAAGTTTGAATACTCTAACGATTGAAAAAAACAACCTATTTCTCTTCAATTTTTTTATTGTAATATATTCTTAACTGTTCCAGTTACCGCACGTATCAAAATCAAAATTATCGATGCGCGTATGGAAAAACTAGTCGCGGTAGATATACTACGATGAAGTCAGAGGTGATCATCTAACACTTGCGCAACGTCTCAAAAATGTCAGGTTATCGGTTTGTCGCTGAGAATGACGCGTACTATTTTTGTAAGGCGAAACTTCCAAAAATAAAGGGCGATAGTGGCGTATTTTGAATCGAGCCGATATTAGACTGATCGAGCGCATGAGATCATGTAGATCGACAACTGCGCGCAAATTCAGCGATAGAGCACGCACACTGATAATTTATCGATAGCGTGCGTCGGATCGAGAGCTCAGGAATGTATACAACTGAGAACGCGTCCAAACCGGCGCGTGAATGTCGTCATCACCGCGAGCGCGCGACGTCATCATTGTGAACGCGTAGCCGCGAAATATATTTGTAATAGTTATAAGTAGAATATAAGTTAGAAATTCATGATTTTATTCAATCTGTTTCATTCGATTATATGTAAAATGATTAGAAATAAGTTATATAAGTATATAAGATCAAGTTTGTGAAACTTTGTATGAATTAATTTCAAATTAGTATAAATATGTATGTGTAT
>JAJGXB010000519.1:0-10536 GCA_020882725.1 Aphelinus certus
ATCCTATCTTGCTGAGGCTCCGAGTAATACGGCTGGAATGATTAAAATGGGTCACCGTGTATATATATCCTTGATTATATAGTTATTGGTTAAATGATTGCTATATATTTTTGAGTTAATCTAGATCAGTTAGAATATATGGGTTATTCTCATGAAACTGGTATTATCCATGTCCTCGGCATTTTGAGCATTGAAAAAAATCTGTCAGCCATCCCGAACAGCTACAGATAGTTTGAATTAGCTATGTTCTTAAAGGTTAAACAGTAAAAAGTTACAAAAATTTTTATTTAAGATGTTAATTTGGCCACTTACTTTATGTCCAGGGATTTAAATTTTTTTTATAATTTCTCTCGAAGCTTTTCGACAAACAACTTTAAACTTGTTCAGATCGCGCTAATCAATTAGTTCTCTCATCAATGATCCCAACAATCTAATAGTCATGATAAGTTTGGTACTTTACACCTTACAATCGAATCCACAGCTCATGAATTTGGCTTAAAACTGATTACAAATATACACCCTTATAGGCAAACTCTGCTTTATCATCAGCTAGATTTAGTTAGAAGTAAAGTTGAGTTATTCTACTGAATACATATATGTTAGAGCTAGTAGAATCTATAGTACATGCACGCGGACACCTTCTAGATTTGCTGCTGGAGCCTGAAATCGATGATTTTGTTCGAATCGTCATAGACAAACCCGTGTAATAGGCAAACTCTGATCGACGTTTCTATTTCACGGTAACGAATAGCTTTTTTAGTGAACTTGATGGAATCATAAGGTAGAACGAACAAAAATACATAAATTTCGTACTTATCATTTGTTTCGTAAGTGCCATTTTAACGAAGTTATCGTTCAGATATTAGGTTCTTTCAGTATAAAATCATACAGGAAAACACTTTCTTTGGCTTAGAACATTAATAACTCCACTGAAACGGCACTGACTAAAAAACGTACAGAAACCGAACTTACGTATTTTCTTCCGTTTTATTTGATGAATTTATCAGGTTTAAAAAAAATTGTATTCTGAAGTTAATCTTATATTATATTCATAAAACGCGTCATTACCATAATAACTATAAATACAAGAAATGACTGAAAAAAAATTAATTATGGAGATTTCGAAGGGCCACAAGTGGTTTTAGCTTTTGTTGGTATCAAAGAACACAAATAATAGAGAAAGAATGAAAACCCATATAGAGCACTCACTATATTTCTTGCAATTGTTATTAGTAAGCTCAAGTAGCATACAGAATCGATTAAAAATACTCTTGTTCTGAAAGTATTTAAGAATCCAATCTTTGATCATTTCAGAGCTAGATTTTATGTTGTCCCATTGTTGTGAATGTCATTAATTTTCTTCATGAATTATTGAAGCTTCAATGTTGCGGTCTTAGAGGTATTGAAGACTGGACGCAGATTAAAGATGGACAAATACCTGAGAGCTGCTTGAATATGTATGAATTTTCATGATAATTTTCTACGTTTTAAGAGAATTTTCGAAAACGTATTCATTAAGAATTATAAAATAAGCTTGAAGCTTAAATTTTTTCGAGAAGGACTTTCATTACATTATCTTTCTAAGTATTACAAAAACTGAATTGCACCGATATGCAATTAGAAGAAAAAAGAAGAAATCATGAAGATATTTCTTGAATGAGGTAATCCATTAAACGATATGAGATTGTGATATGATTTCAGCCTTTGACAACCGAAAAGCCTGTACAACCCGAAGATGCTTTCCAGACACCTTGTGGAGAAGTTTTAGAAGATCTGATCTTCAAATTCTTTACATCGATATCTGACTATAGTTCAGTTAATATGTATGTGTTTGTACGTTCTTAACTATACCTAAATGTTTTTATAGATGAATTTCAATTGACAATGATATTAGAAAACACCTTCTTTTACTGCAGATGTTTTGGATGACCAACTTATGCGTGGTTCAATGGACAAATCTGAAACAATTACTTATTTAAAATCAGACAGAATTACAGAGAGAACTAATAAACAAGAATTGACTATTAAAAACTAAATCATTCTAGTTTCTACGAGATGATTTTTTTGTATACGTTTGGAAAGTTACAGACAGTAGTAAACAATAAATTCGAGATGAGCATGTCTGTATTATAAACTGCATCTGACAATAAACCAGTAATAAAAAGAATCAGTGTCTATTTACATCTGGAATCTATATGATTATTTAGATTGTCCCTTTCATTTTTTTCTTTTCTTTCTTTCGCAAAACAATCCTTAGGGGGTGGCACACAATTTGTTTAAATAATTATTGTTGGAATAATAATGGAAATGGAAATAGAAAAAATACGGGTACTTTTTTCTCAGAAAAGCACGCGATCCAATAATTAGTTTTATGGTATCTGCGCTGGTCCGGCGATGGGCCTTAATGGGTTAAAAGATGCCGTCTATAGTTTGAAAGAATCCATTTAGATTAAGGGGTAATATCCACCAAATGCTCAAAAATACAAGTCTTTTTTCATGATTTTTTTTAAACAACATTTGAAATGTAAGGTATATAAATAATATATCATTGGATTAAGCAACTTTTGGAGAATAGAAAAAATTTTTTATTGTTAGTTTTTTCACAAAATGGCGGCTGTTCAGTGATTGCCGTGAACCGCTTTTTTAAAAAGTTCTTCCGCGGCGAGCAGTAGAACTGAAAAAGTTTACATCCGATTGACTTGAAATTTTAACTGTAGCTTCAAGTTTAACTGTATGTTCAACTTTAATTGTTTATAACTTTTTTTATGTAAATCAATCGCTAAAATCGTGGGTACTTCACTAAATAATCTAATGAAGAAGCTACAGTTAAAATTTTAAGTCAATCGGATGTAAACTTTTTCAGTTCTACTGCTCGCCGAGTTTGAAAACATGGTTTTGAGAAAAACGCGTTTAAAGTTTCAAAATGCTATGTATCTTATACAAAAGTTGTTCGGTAAAAATTGATTTAAACGAATTTTGAGTTTAGATCAGTACTTGGGAGTTGTAGATTTAGATTCTAGGATAGTTTTAGCATGATTTAAGCCAATAAAAAAAATGAAAAGAAAAAAAAATTGCCGGATATTACCCCTTGACTCAACCTATACTTATATACATGCATTTCTGGAAGATGATTCTTTGTGATCTATTTTATGTTCCAGGTATGATCGTTTGATTGTTTGGCGTTCCTCACACTCTAAATCTGAAATTGTAAAAAACTACAATTTAGTAGTGCAAATTGCAAAACTGATGAAAATAGTAATTATAGTAAAATTTTTCTAAAAAATAGGGACATTCAAAATAGTAAACTTTCACGAAATTAATAAAATATTAGTGAAATTTTACTATTTTTTAGTAAATATTTACTATTTGAGCAGTTCTGCAATTTATACTATAAAATAGTAGTATTTCACTATTTTAGATTTAAAGTGCAGGGAAGCTAGTTTGGGCCCCCCATGTTTTGGCATGCACGTAAACGACCTGCCTGGCTCCCTAACATATTGTTTCTACCACCTATATGCCGACTTCCTTTTCGAAGTACCGAGTCACTGTAACGGGTTTTTGGGCGCCCGGCAGAGCTGTGGCTCCGGCGTAGGCACGGATTAACCTCGGTTAAGTAATTAAGTTAATTCATCAACTTTGAATTTTTTTTCTCCATTATTTGTGTTCTATGATACCAAAGAAAGCTAAAAAGCTAAAAAGCAATGACGCGGGTTTGCTCAATGACGATTCCAACAAAATCATCGATTGCAGGCCCCAAAAGCAAATTTGGAAAGTGTCCGCGTGCATGTATTACAGATTCTATTAGTAATGCGGCGCATTTTCTCAGCTTTGCTACTCAATTACTCGAATACAAAAAAAAGGTTGATTTTTTCAAGGGCTATATCGACGTGAAAAAACCTCAGCTTTCGATCTAGACTATTTAAAAAAATAAAAAAATATAGGTTTTTCAGATATGGCATGTTTTATGATTTTTTATTCGGAAAACGTAAAAAATTTGGAAAACTAAATTCACCATCGGAAAGCTGAGAAAAATCTACATTGATAGCATATCCAAAATTATTTAGATATTGGTCATATAGAGTCGAAAACAAGCGTCGGAAACGTGAGGTTTTAGCGTCCGCGCGCCGCTCTGGAGAATTGACGTAAAACGCCCCATATATATAAATTTATCATCTGAAGAGTAGTTTCACCATTTACAACGTTTGGTAAATATTGAATTTCAAGTAAGCACCGAGAAGACCTATTCGATCAATTCTCGTTAGTTTGAATTTCGCGTTATTATCGAGACAGTCATCTTCCAGCTGCTCCAGTTTGGCCCAGTGACCTCTTTTTCTTGGGTAACAAAATCCTCCTCTCAATCATCTATTGAAAACCTTAGGTTGTACATACTGTAGCATATGATACGTAGTCAATATCGCGCGTCTTCACCACCAGCGTAGACGTTTCGGCACCAAACGACGCCAATACAGTAACCAATGTTTATCCTAGTTTTCATGTATGTTCTTTATTCCCACGTACTACACTCCTTCTATAGAAGATCTATAGAAAATTTATAGATGGAATTTAGCAGAGACATATACCACCACTTATACGTGTGACATCCACGTATCATATCTGTACGATTTTTAAAGCAGAAAACTGACGTATCTCCGGCAGAAAATATAAACTTATGAGTTGAGTTGACAGAATGAAAGTTTTTCATTTTTTCAAGTTTTTCTCACAGCTTCGTCTGCCAAACCACAAATGAGTTTACCATCCCGAAAATCTATAGGGGATAGTAGTATTTTTTAATATCATTTTTCAATTGAAACTTATCCAAAAATATTCAGGTATAGCTAAGGACCACGGACTTACATCCATGCTAAGGACTTACCAAATACACAGCACTGATTGTAGTATATTTGATTATGGATCCAAACTACTTGCGCATCAGATCTTGTAAAGGTTTTTCACAAGCTGTTTGGAAAGCATCTGACTGTTTTACAGGCTTCTCCTGCTTCTAATTACATATTGGTTTGTTTTAGTTTTTGTAATACTCAGAAATATGATTATAATCGATACAAAGTTCCTCCCACAAATATTTCAGTTTAATTCATAACTTTTTAAGATTAACTTGGCAAAAATTCTTCTAGTACGTATATAAAATTTAAATTTTGGTAGCAAATAATCTGAATAATTCGTACGTGTCTGAAGCAGCTTGGAGGTAATTTTCCATATTTCGTCCAGTCTTCAAGAGTCTCGATACCGCAACATTGAAGCTTCAATGATTCATGTAAGAAATAAATAACATTTACTACATAGTGATTCTACAACTAATATACATTTAATATTATTGAATAATATTTTCTATCCATAAAAATAGAATATAGCTTTATAATAATTGAATGTGTTCAAAACGAGAGTAATCCAATGATAATCAATTTTGTATTAGATTTGTATTTATCAAGGAAAATTGCTAGAAATATAGTCAGTGTTTCATTTATTATCATTATGCTTAATTAGGTTAGAAATATACAAAATTTATTCAACTAATATTGAAATAATTGGGGATAAAATCTTAGTACTGGAAATTTTCTATTAGTACTTATTTGAAAAAGCTTTTATTTACTTTCCTTTGAATTTTCTCAATATCTCTTCTAAATGGTTCCTCATTTAGGCCGATCCTTCGCATAGTTGCGGCCACATCTGGTAGTGATGACACATGAAATTGATATACTTCCGAGCGTAATAAATAGATTTTGTAACAGTTACACGAAAGTATAAAGATGAGATATACTCAAAAGATAATATACTGAAAATGAAATTCATACAATGCTTGAGTACAATTTTTCATGTTCTAATTAAGCCATCGATATAATTCTTCGGATGAATTTTTGTCAATAGATCCAAAATTTGAAAATGAAAACTCTTGAAAATAAAATTGTTTCTTTTTAACGGCTCACCAAATTATGAAATACGAAAATTTGAATTATTATTCTAGGTTATTTCTTAAAGTGATATTGTCGGAAAGCCTTATTCGAAGTAGTGTAAAGTATCCGTTAACAAATTTTCATTGAAATTGAAATCCCAAATAACCTATTGCTTGTGATACTCATAGCTTCATAAGGAATCATAAGATGAATAATTTCAATTTTCAATCGAACTCCACAGAAAAAAAATCCGCAGGAAAACAGCTGTCACAAATAGTGTGACAGATAAAAATTTTTAATATAGAACTGAAAATGTGATGTGTACATCAAAATCATCTAATCAATAGATGATCAAATCTAATGTTTACACTAGTTATCTAATACGTACTATGTTTTTGAGAAACTTCTTATAAAAAAAAACAATTGCGATGCTGAATAAACTGCATGCGACAATGAAGCTGCCGAAGACAAGATGAAGTAGCATATCCGTTTCGAGAGAGTCATTGTATAATTTGGCCTTTTGGTAGTTAACATCTCGGATTAGGATTCTGAACCAAGTATTCATGATTTCTATTTGAAATTTGACATCACTACTCAGCGCCCATTTTATTATCACTAGTCCGCTAATCTGAAACGGGAATTCACTTCAGTTCGTCATACGCAAAGGTATTTTTTTTTGTCATTTGTGTAGGACACCAGAAATCAAGTTTCTGTTCCAGCATGCATTTTTATCGATAGATTCTCAGAAAATACTCATAATCAAGTGATGTTAACTCAATATGGTATAACCTGATTCGTGAAATAATAATAAAATGTTACAATCTCGTATTTTACAAATATTGAACCATAGGCATTGGATTAACTATACGGCAATTTCCGAGTTTTCTTAAAGATAGTAAAGAAAAATGTATTTAACACTATCTAATAAATTTTTAATTCATTATAGTATGACTTTGATAGACACTTGAAATCCAGAAATATCTACAATATTTTAAGTTACAAGATTTATAAATTATATTATCTTATTTATACCGAAGTATAAACAAGACAGCAGACAAAAGTTGAACATATGTTCTTGTAATGAAATAGGTATATATACTCACGATAGTTGAAATGTTTATGAGGATCGATGAACATGTTAATGGTTTCTTGTTAAGATGTTTTATGGACGAAAAATTCCTGTTACAACAAAAATAATAATTCAATTTAATCTTCATCCAATTAATCAATTCTATCTACTGTGAGTCTCCAATTCAGTTTCAATGACTGACTGAGATACTGACTATAAGTATACAATGGGAAACTTGCATGAGAAAATCGATTTCGTTGTTTACGTTAAGACACTGGAAATACGTGTTGATTTTTTCAACCAGTTCAGATGCTCAACAGTAGATTTTTTCATTTAAGTGTCCTATTATAATTGTTTTTATAATTTGTTCTTCAAGAAACTTTGACTAATTTCGCATCCATGAAAAGGTAAAAATACTTTAAAAATGAAAAAATACATGAAAAAGTAATTGAAAATTTTACTCAACTCGTGGCATAAGATATGTTTAATCACAAGTTGACCTACCATGGAGGTGGTGTTGATCCATCATCCATCTCGACAGAATATTTGGGATCAACCAATATAATAAATATATACGAAGAATTTGGAGTCAGATTTATCTTCACATTCAAAGTGGATGTCCGTCTGAAAATGAAAAAAAAAATAGAAATTTTTGCAATCTCAAACCCAATGATTGATGTTGGGAGTATGTATACTGTGTATGTACGTGAAGAAAGTTTGATATTATTCTCTCTAATAAATGTCTAAATGCTGCCAATAAATTTATCGATCCAGTTTTCGTATTCTATACAATATAAATTGCATTATCCGAACTTATGCAACTTTGATAAATAATAACGAATAAGGACTGATAATGCATCTAATATAAAAATCTCATTTTGAGTTTTCATTTACTCAGATCTGATTTGTGAATCCCGAGATATAGAGGTTTTTAGTCGAGATAACTTTCGGGCAAAAGTATACGCAGTAGAATAAAAATTGAAACGGTTTCTGGTAGCTTGAACATTGTTTCACTTAAGTATCAATTATTATGTACGTGAGAGTGATATTTTTCATACTCAAAAGTCGGGCGGAAGGTTGGTGGAAATCATTGAAACGCGACGAAAAGTCGAACGCTCAGGATCAAAATGAACGTTTGATTTTTTACCGACAATATCTCAGCTTCTATCATAGATAATTTGATGATTCTTTTTTTAATTTGATATAACAAGTAAAAAGATGATAAAATATGTGGGTTAAAGTGCCGTAAAAATTATTGGTGACGATCTGTATATGAAAAATATAATAATTAACATTTGTAAAGCCGTTCAAATCATATTTTTCAATTTTCATTATATAAATGTACCTCACGCTGACTAATACATTCAACAAGAATGTTTTTCAATTTATATTGATTGATAAATATATTCTGGGGAGGTTTTGAATAAGACAGCACAGTAAAATGTTCTATGATATAACGTTTATTTAACATTACATTTACAATTGAGTAATTAACAATTATTTAGTATTCTAAATACATATATATTGAATGTAATCCATTGTTGTTGTCTTATATTGTTAGAAATTATTCATTAAAACCACGGAAACAGAAGCTAACAATTATTTAACTACTGTTTCCGTGGTTTGAATGAATAATTGTTAACAATATAAGACAACGACAATAGATTACATTTTTGATTACAAATTGAAAAACATTCTTGTTGAATGTATTAGTCAGCGAGAGGTACATTTATATAATGAAAATTGAAAAATATGATTTGAACGGCTTTACAAATGTTAATTATTATATTTTTCATATACAGATCGTCACCAATAATTTTTACGGCACTTTAACCCACATATTTTATCATCTTTTTACTTGTTATATCAAATTAAGAAAAGAATCATCAAATTATCTATGATATAAGCTGAGATATTGTCGGTAAAAAATCAAACGTTCATTTTGATCCTTTTGTTTTTTTGTTTTTTGTTCGACTTTTCGTCGCGTTTCAATGATTTCCACCAACCTTCCGCCCGACTTTTGAGTATGAAAAATATCACTCACGTACATAATAATTGATACTTAAGTGAAACAATGTTCAAGCTACCAGAAACCGTTTCAATTTTTATTCTACTGCGTATACTTTTGCCCGAAAGTTATCTCGACTAAAAACCTCTATATCTCGGGATTCACAAATCAGATCTGAGTAAATGAAAACTCAAAATGAGCGTCTGTTTTTCTTCTATCATATGCAACTTTTCAATTTTGAATAGATAGAAAAACCGCGTTGAAGTTGCATTTTTTTCGAACAAATTTTCAAAAAATCATGAAAGTGGTTAAAATTGATGAAATTGATATTTTTCCGTGGGGGATCGATAGTTAGTATCTATAAGAGTACGTAAAAAAATTGGCAGGTTTCTGAGAGGCTAATAAAATACTGAATTACAGTTGTGAAAATTTTGAAACTAGCTTACTTCAAGTATTTTTTGTGGAAAAACTATCAGAGATATCGAGATGAAATTTTTTGTATTTCCATTACTGTACAAGGTACTCTGAATTAAATTGTCATTATCGTAGGTATGATTTGAAAACTTGAAAAAAAATCACAAAAAATTGCTTTTTTTGGGGTCACTTTTCCCTTTCCACCTATTTTGCAACAACAATATTCAAAATTAATATTTTGGAATACTTAATCCTTATGCAAAATTTCATAACGAAACTTTTTTTCCTCTTGCATTTTACTCTAAGATTGATAGTTTCCATACTATCTGAAAAGTAAAAGAGAAAAATGCTCAATTTGGAAAATAAAAATATGAAGCCATACTTTTCATTTGTCCACGTATGTCTCATATCATTCTAAATCATTTTCCGAAGAAAATAAAAAAGTTTCCAGAGGGGGTATGAAAAGACACACCAAAAACAGATGCGCCCCGTGCTAAAATGACGTCTGTCGAACCCACGATCAGTTGAAATTATAGCAAACCACATATTTCTCAAAGCATCAATTTTCAGTTTTTTTTTTGTTATTTGAAAAGTTCCAAAAATTCCAGGCAGCGCACGATTTTCTTCGACATCATATGGGGAATATGAAAGTTCTCGGCATCTTCTGAAAGAATTTCAAATCAGATTTTAAAAAAATCTACTGGAACGTTGATTCTAGAAACAATATGTGTGGGTCAGAAGTTAGTTACGGATTACTTTTATTTTAATGTAGATGTATATATTTAATTTGTTTTATTAAAAATGGCCGGTTAATCGACTGCACTGAGAAAAATTCCCTTATCGGAACCTACTATATGATATAGTAAACGAAATTATAGAAGAATCTACTATAAACATCGTTAAAATAACTCTAGTTGTGTAAATAACCCTCATGTTTTATAGTTTTTTCAACAATACTCAATTACTATTTGATTATTGTTCATCCATCAGTAATTATTGTTTAATAAACCACAATTATAGTCAACTGTGTCCACTCAATCGTATCTACTATAAATAAAAGTACTATATATAGAGTAAAATCTACTTTAAATATAGTATAAATAATACTATTTACATGGTGTACATCAGTGAAATTT
>JAJGXB010000520.1:0-21872 GCA_020882725.1 Aphelinus certus
CGTAATATTATTAGTGCTAATAGTTAATAAAGATCAGTGATATAGCAAGAAAGGGTGTTGTGAGTAGTTTGTTACACCTCCTACCCACGAGGCGATCACATAGGACGTGATCGCTTGCCAGCGAGCTGCCGAGCCGAAGGAGCGCGCCTGCAGCCGAAGCCGAACTGGTGGGCCGTAATCGGACACCAGCGTTTTAGAAGTATCCAGAAGCGAGAGACGGGTATCCGCCCCTCCCCTCCGCAGTCGCGACGCGCAGCGCCCAAGCAGCGCTCTCGCTCCCACCAACGCGCTCTTGCCGGAGCCCGCACACATCACGGTCCACGCGCCTCGCTTGGCGATGCACGCTGCCAGGGTCGTAACTACCGCGCGCTCCGTGCATTTGCAGTGCACATCGGAGTAAGTTCGGAATATCAATCTCGAATAGCGATTCGCCGCCACATAAATTGAACCGGTTCCCCCACCGCAAAATTTAAATAAGTCCCTTCCCACTGGTCGGGCCATAACAATGGTGACAGCGTAGCGGTGGGATACTGTTTGATTTGTGTCGCATGAAACGTTTATTCGATTAGATTTACGAAGTTCACGAAGATCTATAAGATCAAACAGCACAAAATTGGTTAAGAGAAAATTCGAGAGCGAGAACCAAGCATCGGTAACAACCGCTGAACGGATAAAACAGAGCATTGGTATATCGACATATTACACAGTAATCTACATGACCGACTCACCGGTTGGTGAGAATTACCGACGGAGACTAATTGCATGTAATGTCGTATACCGGAAACAAAACGAATCTGGAGGAGAGAATAGAATCCGCTGATTATAAATTAAACAAGTCAGTAGATCGGATCAAATTTTAAGCAAGTAACATCAGTCGAGTGATTATCTCATAACAAAGTCATTCGATTTAGAAAAAAAAATTCGTTGATCATCTGATTTTCCCCAAAATTCAATAAACTTGCAGTACCTTGGAAAATTTATTATATCTTGCAGACTGGAAAGTAAATTCACGGTGTCGGACAAATCACATAAAATAACCGCCAGGTTGCAAAAAGAGATTTATCGCTTCATACGTTTAGCAGATACGGTAAAAATGTCGCAAGAGAATCTCAATAGCATCGCGAAAACGGAAGAAGACCTACTTAAATTCGAGAATGACCTTGCGCTACTTAGCGATACTTTAACAGCTAAGGAAAAACGGATCAACGAGCGGATGCAGGCTCTCGAGGAACGCGAGCGAACTGTGAAGTCAGGGATGGGTCGCAGTACGGACGATCATAGCGACGCTCCCTATATAAAACGAGACGAGGCTATCGCGTTGCGAACACAGCTCGAGGAGTTGGCAGGCAGGTGCGAAATGCTCGAAAAGGAAAATTTGACCTTGAATCGCTTAGCCCACAAAAAGCAGAGCCCCCGTACTCCACCCGCTGAGTCCACAAACCAGCGGTCTTTAATGCCAGGAAAAACACCGACTAATGCAGATAAGGACCTCCCGTTAACACAAGAAGGGGTAGATGTTTTGAAGTTAGTAAGAGCGCTAACAGACAGAGTTCAGCGCCTAGAGAAAAATAGCATCCGAAACAATGATGAGAATCAAAACCCTTGACGCACATCACAGCCAAACACGTCGAACCAAACCCTGTATCTCAAAGAAGCGTTAGCGATGGTACCGCGATTCGACGGCACCAACCTACAACAATTTTCGAGTGCATGTGAGCGCGCGAAGGATTCGGTACCTCGCGACTTAGTTGCAGATTTTTTGAGTTTAATTAAAAATAAGCTCGATAATCGCACATATGCGACATTAGCCGGAATGCATTTTCAGACCTTGGACGGAATACTGGATAGACTCACTCAGATCTTTGCGACAGGTGAGAGCGTTAACCGCCTTCGCGGCAAGTTGGATGCCATAAAGAAGGAGGAAAAGGAATCGGTGATCGATTTTATCAATCGAATTTCGATCCTCAAAAATGCCATCATTGATCGAAAGAAATTCGAAGCAGGAAGAGATATTTTCTATGAAGAGGAAAAAGAAATAGAGCACGACGTAATGGAGAGCCTGCGCGACGAGCTCCCTCCAGAATATCGGAATTATATGGATCTTCATGTAACGACCTTGAACGATGTAATCAGTGAAGCGCTGAGTGCTGAAAAACAAGTGCAGCGCGATAGGTGGAAGCATGGTAAGCTTGCGTATAGTAACCATTATGTCAAGGCAGCAGGAGAAGACGCCACAAAGAAAGGGCAAGATCCTGGTACGCTGCCAAGGAAAGGACAAGAATCTGATCAGCCAGCAAAGGCACAATATCCTCGCAACCCGCCAGCCGCAAAAACGGAAGAGAGACCATGTCCAGGCGAAGCCAACCAAACAAAGCATTCGACTACCACTCTCCCGGTATGTTTCTACTGCAAGAAATTAGGACATCTTATTCGAGAATGCAGGAAAAGAATTTACGTCGAAACTCAGCGGGCCGAGCAGCAGGGAAACGATCAAGGGCCCCCGGCAAGGGACATGACCGTGGCAGGCCAGTTTACACGTCCAACTACAAACGTAGCCGCGATACAAGAACGCACAAACCGCATCAGCCCGTGTACAACATACGATACTCAGGCACCGAGTACATCCCGGTCATCGAACTCGAATCAGGACAATTCCGAACATTAAGTGTCGATGCTATGTTGGACTCCGGAGCCGCCCCGAATTTGATCAAGATAGGCGAGCTCGATCCGGACGTAGAAGTGGATGAGAACATAAAGCCAATCTTGCGAGGCATTACTAGAGGCGATGAAAAAACGTACGGCATATGTTAACTATATATGTTAGGTATAACCGTGGAATTTATAATCGTGTCAGATAATTTGCCTATCAAAAACTCAGCTCTAATCGGCTCAAAATTTTTGAAAGATAACGGGTGTTTAGTGAATTTTGAGGAGGGGAAGCTTGAATTCAAGGGTCAATCGATCCCCTTTGCAAATGACAGAATAGTGATGATTCCTGCAGGCTCATCTCTGTTTACCGATTTCAGGGTCATCGACGAACTTGATATAAAAACAGGTTTTGTTCCCGAATATCACTTGAAACCCAGAGTGTATACCGAAAACACAATAGTGCAAGAAGATAAAGGATTTGTCAATTTAAAGGTAATAAACACGACGGATCACGCTCTAGACATAATTCCAATCGAAGTGGGATTGGAAGCCGAATCAGCCGCACGCTACGAGCACTGCGACGTTTATCCAATTTAAGCCGAAGAAAACCAAAGTAAGCTTGACGACATGCTCGATCAGCTGATCGAATCCGAGATACCGAAGAAATTTAGAGAACACATTCCAGGGCATCCTGACGAAGAAGCTCGAATTCGTACCTCAACTCATGCTAATTTCGATTCCAACTTGCACGAAGATAATTGCGCAAGCACATACCGACCCTTCGAGTTTCCCTCGGGAAGTCAGAACATTTACAACATCGTACGTAGCGATAACATAGATCGCACGGAGATAAATTGCGAAGACGGAACGGTATATCCTCCTGACGCTCAAGAAGAACATTCGGAAATTTCGAAATTCGTGGGATTTTTCCAATCCAAACTTTACGAGCCTATTTCACATGGCATAGCTGAACTTGGGCAATTTCATGACGGTTCGTCAATTCAGACCCCATTTGCAGAAACTTCTGTAAACTCTTTTTGCAAGGGTGAATCGAGAGTCGAGAGGTTAATAAAAGAGATACCAACAGACCATTTAAGTTACGAATTGAAGCTAAGACTCAGAAAATTAGTCGAGCGAACCGAGCAGGCGTTTCAGCTACCAGACGAACCCCTGCCCGCAACCAATTTGGTACAACATAAAATTGTTTTGGCTGACAGTGAACCAGTCTACGTATCCCAATATCCGATTCCGAAAGCACTTCAAGACGTTGTGCAAAACCAAGTCGATCAGCTGTTAGCCACAGGAGTCGTTGAACCAAGCACGAGCCCGTACAACTCGCCGCTTTGGGGTAGTGAAGGAAGACGATGCCCCTGGTGGTACGAAACAATATAGAGTGGTCGTAGACTTTCGGAAATTAACCGAGAAGACAATCAGATTTCCTTTTCATTACCGAATATCAAGAGTGTTACCGAAGATATGGGCTACACTGAACATTTCATGGTAGTTGACATGATTTCCGGTTTTCATCAAATTCCATTGAGAAAGGAAGATCGCGAAAAGACCGCATTTACGACCCCTTATGGGCACTTCCAATTCACAAGACTAGCATTTGGTATGCGAAATGCTGCAAGTGCGTTCCAAGAGAACACTAACGTAATTATTAGACGAGTCATAAACATTTCGAGACGAATGAAGAAACTTGACGAACGAACAAAAGGAAATATTTTCGGCTACATCGACGACATAAACATGGCAAGGAGCCTGCTCGAAGAGCTAGAGGAAGTATTTATAATATACTGCAGCATCCAAATTGGGATAAAACGTTTTACGTGACAACTGATGCTTCAAACGAAGCAGTTGGACGCGTGCTTTCACCAAAGCACGACGGCGCTGATCTACCAATTGCATATGCCAGCAAGAAATTGAGCCCAACTGAACAGAGGTATAGTACAATCGAACAAGAACTATTGGCAATGCTTGTGTATGCAGATGAATTTGAATTTTGTCTGCTTGGACGAAAATTTGTCTTTGTAACTGACCACAGACCGTTAGTGTGGCTCCATAAGGTGAAAAATTCAACATCCAGACTGAAGCGAATGTATTTTGCGTTAACTGAAGTATACGAGTTCGATATCATTTATCAACCTAGGAAGACGAACTTCGTTGCCGACGCCTTATCGAGACGCTTCTCCAGCAAGCCAGGCGAGCATTTTCACATAAATGTAACAAACAAGAGGCTGCGCAAGTCAAGCGAATCAGAGGGACATGAAAATGAGCCCACCGGTCGGAGGCAGAGAATAACAGCAAGCAAGGGTTCGAGAGCCCGTTCCGATAAACAGCCTGAATCAAGGGATAGCTCAAGTGACAAGAAATCAGATAACGAGCTTGGGGATGGGGGTACTGTTTCTAACGAGAACGACAGGCCCATTCCTAACCTGCCGAAGATACCAAGGATCATGATATTCAAGAAGGATTCATTCGTTGCCGTGAGGAACGACGCAAACGCGTTCTGGCTTTGTCAACTTAATCAACCCGCGTTCAACACGAGTAAAACGGTGCGAGTAAAATGGTTAACTGAAGATGCAGAAACGCCAGATGTATACATACTCGACTATTCCGATTCAATAGACCCGCGAACGCTCATGGTTGCCGTAAAGCTTACAAAATTAAATAAAAACCGGTATAAAATATGCGATGAGGAGGAGGCAAAAGTTTGTGAGACTTTGAGAGAATCGTTAGACGCGGAAGATGACCGAATAAACGATCAAGATTGGCGCGTGGACGAGCAGCCGATTGAACGCGAATTTGCGGAAGAACCGAATCTCGAGGAATCACTTGATGATCTCAATAAGATTCTTCTTGAACGAGAATCCTCCAATGACGAAATTGAAACACGTGACATGGATAATGAATCGAACATCGATAACCAAGAAGACCCAGAAGAATCCGAAATTGATTCAGAAGTAGAATTTGAGTTAAATACAGATGAAACGAGGTGCGCACGAATCAGTCCGAACATCATCGAAGTCCGTGATTTGTTCGCGATGAGCAAGGACAACTTGGTATACTTTGTGACAGTCAAAAATCAACCGATCTGCACAGGCAGTGAGGCATTAAAATCAGACAATAGACTACCAGACATTACTGACGTGACACTGGGGAGAGCTAAGGTTACCCCTAGGCCAGACAAGAATAAGTATTTGATTGCTCTACCGCTAAAGGAAAACTTACATATCCGAGCGGACGCAGAAATTCTTTCTGATTGCATTAACTCGTTACTCAACGTTTGTTTATCAATGGAGCTAGACACAATACGGATATCTGAGACGCCACGAATCGACGACTTGACCTGGGATTCAGTGACCGGCCTTTTGAAAGAAACATTTGACGATAGAGCAATTAGAATAATGATTTGCAGAAATTTGATAACGATCCCCGATGCAGGATTGAGAGAAATCCTAATCAAGGATATTCACGGATCTCCGGTCAACGGACATAAGGGACGAACAAAGACTTACGAACGAATCAAACAGGATTATTGGTGGAAGGAAATGAAGGCCGACGTGGAGAGAATTGTGAGGCAATGTCAGATTTGCCAGAGAAAGAAATTAGTGCGTAAGGGTACCCGTCAACCAATGGTACTCACCGATACCCCTGGGATGGGATTCGATAAAATAGCGATGGACATTGTAGGTCCTCTTACGGAAACACAGAACGGAAATGTTTATATTCTGACGATGCAATGTTTGTTAACAAAATTCTGTATTGCGGTACCCTTAGATCGCGCGACTTCGAACGATATCGCGACGGCATTCCTTAAGTGAATGGTGTATGTTCACGGGGCCCCGCTTATAGTATTAACTGATCAGGGAAAGAACTTTACGAGCGCGTTAATAAAGAAGATCGCTAGATTGCGTAACATCAAAACGTGTACGACTACGGCTTTTTCGCCGGCCTCGAACGGATCCGTGGAGAGAATGCACCACTCATTGAAGGAATGGCTACGATGCTGTACAACGAACGTTCGAGATTGGGACGAATGGCTGGAATTTGCAACATTTTCTTATAATACGAGCGTCCATTCTGGGACGAAGCTTATCCCGTTCCAATGCATTTATGGCAGGATAGCACGAGTTCCTTCCGATCGCCCGAGTCTCGACGGACCCTTCGGAGAAACGTACGAAGAATTGTGGACGAAGGTTAGATCCGTGACGAATGAATATCAGCGTTTAGCTCGCAAAAATTTAATCTTAGCGAAAGAAAAATCTAAGGAGATCTACGACCGACGGATCAATCCAACCGAGTTCAAGGTCGGGGAGCGAGTAAGATTAATCATAGAACCGAGTAGAGGGAAGCTCGCACCGGTATACTCTGGACCGTACAGAGTAATCGAAATTTTAAACAACGGTAGAAACATAAAGATCGATACGAAGAAGGGACACAAGGTCGTGCATTCCAACAAATTGTTAAAGACAACATTAGAAATGTAAGAATAATTCATATGTAATTTTTTTTTTGTTAGATTAAATACCATACTGTCGAGTAGACTCTGTCGCGTCACTGTATTTACAGGTCAAGCAGCAGGATATACGAATATCCTGGGCCAAGATGGCTTTGCCCACCCTGTTTGAACCACACCCTTCGCCTACGCCGAAGCAGAAATCACCGGTCACTCGTATGGGACGGGAAAACCAGTCACCACGACGGTATCTCTGAAAGGTATTACGAGCCGCAACAACAAACACTGCTAGCTGACGCTGAAGAGAGACTTCGTCGACGACATCAGGACAGTCCTCGGTCCAGTAGTCCTTGGCCTGACTTGGGGATGGGGGTGTTATGGCCCAGCCTTGCCCCGCCCAAATTATTTTTGGTTTTTTTCCACCGATTTCCCCGATCTCAACAAAGATCCAGCTATCATCATGCTTTCTGCCCCATACGAGTCCTACGACGACGCGAGCAGCTCAGTTGTTTGCCAGTGTAGAGACGGTAATTGTATGAATGAGTATACGAGTGAGAGAGACACGGCGCACGGTAATCAAGACGCGCTGCGTTATCATCTGCAGGCGATGATTGCATTACCCTCCGTCGTACATCTCGAGAGTGAAGTATGTCCAGGGCGTGGCATATTACATAATAAGTTTTCAAATTTATGTTTTATCCTAGAAGTTTACAATAAGCGGGCTAGGCTAGTTGATAAGAAATCTGATAACAAGTTAGCCTTCGGGCATAAGAAGTTGCACGATCATTCTGCAACGGCCTTGATCAAATTCACAATTAATCAAACAAATTCGGTATACATATACTTCCCGCGATTCCACAGCAAAGTAACTCGGCGTACGATCATGACCGATGCAACGTGTTCACAACGACTTATTCATTATATATCCATTCAGTATGACAATATGCTGAGAAATAACCAATTCATTGATATCATATGTACATATAAACATTTTGCATTACTAATAAAGCGACCTGCCCTACAATCAGGCAGCATACGCCATCGATCGAGAGCTCATGACTCGAGATCATTATGTGTACATTCCTAAATAATAGAAACAATGTAATAATAAAGTAGAATTATCCTTTATCGAGTAAGTCTCGCGGGCACGCATACAAATACGCATATTTGTCAATTGTTATTAGGAATAAGTCAATCATGTAACGCCAAGTTATACATAATATATATCTATACATGCGTGAGGATTTCATTGCGCGGTAGAATTAAGAAATGTAGACCCTGACGCCACGGTGTTACTCTGCGCCTCATCCGAAGCCATGACCATATAAGGAGCTGTTCGACCACTCGGATAGTGTCGCGGCACCTTCGAGGAGCGTTCCGCGACCCTATCAGTGTGACGTCACAAAGAGGATAAGAGAGCGAGCTGCGGCCGGCCGCGGCAGAATTCCACCCGCCACCGAAAGCAACAGACGTTTGCTACGCGTACCGCTCACAGACAATTAGTTACGGAATTCCCGGGCGTGTCGCATTAGTTTGAAGGCCATTCGTAATATTATTAGTGCTAATAGTTAATAAAGATCAGTGATATAGCAAGAAAGGGTGTTGTGAGTAGTTTGTTACACCTCCTACCCACGAGGCGATCACATAGGACGTGATCGATTGCCAGCGAGCTGCCGAGCCGAAGGAGCGCGCCTGCAGCCGAAGCCGAACTGGTGGGCCGTAATCGGACACCAGCGTTTTAGGAGTATCCAGAAGCGAGAGACGGGTATCCGCCCCTCCTCTCCGCAGTCGCGACGCGCAGCGCCCAAGCAGCGCTCTCGCTCCCACCAACGCGCTCTTGCCGGAGCCCGCACACATCACGGTCCACGCGCCTCGCTTGGCAATGCACGCTGCCAGGGCCGTAACCACCGCGCGCTCCGTGCATTTGCAGCGCACATCGGAGTAAGTTCGGAATATCAATCTCGAATAGCGATTCGCCGCTACATAAATTGAACCGGTTCCCCCACCGCAAAATTTAAATAAGTCCCTTCCCACTGGTCGGGCCATAACAGCAGTATGGTTTCTCAAAGAGGCTTTAACATCACCCACAAACGCATCCCAAACCTGTATTTTCACCATTCCACTAGCGTGGATACATCATTTATTTTTCAAAAATTACAAAAATATTATTTAATCAGTTCAATTCGTATCTTTGTGACTGTGTAAAGTATCGTTCTTTTCCAATTGACCAAACTTTGTCGCGACTGTTGATGTCTGCCCGGGCTCTCTTATTATTTGATCAAATGCAACAAAGCAAACGGTTCTAGGTTCTACACGATGCGAGACATTTGGACCTGCTCAATTTTTCGATCAATTCATCTTGTGACTGTCATACGGTTTAATGGTGGTTAAAATCGATCCGTCCTGCCCTTAAGTCCGTATCTAGCAAACTTGAAGACTCATTTTGATCATTTTTGACGGCTGAGGTTGGAAATGATCAATTCAAAATCTATTTTGATCATTTTCGACGGCAAAAGACATCAAATTTTCCCAATGTTCTCTATAGCACGTTGAAAATACTGGAAACGAAACTTACATGAATTTTGTTTCCCCTTTGTGTCCTTTGCCGTCGAAAATGACGGAAATAGGTCATAAATTAATAATTTCCAACATTCGTAACGGTTGCTAGGGAGGTAAACAACGGTTGCTATGGAGAAAATGGGACAATTCAGTGTCCTTGGCCATCGAGTGTGACTTAAAACTGATTTTCCGGCTTGCCCCAATGAGCACTCATGAGGATTTGTAAGAAAACACGTTAGGAACGGTTGCTAGGGAAATAACCATCGGATTTTGCTGAAAATTGATCTCGGGCGATATTTTGCCGCGACTAACCTGTGTACAAAATTTCAAAAAGATCGGACCATTTCGACTTATCGTGAACGAAAAAAAACGTTACACACACACACACACACACACACACACACACACACACACACACACACACACACACACACACACGCACACACACAAACACACACACACACACACACATACATACAGACACTTTTGGATTTCCATGTTTTTCGACCCGTAGATTACGAAAATCGAGGTCCCGAGGTCTGATTCGGTGGGTCGATTTTTGCCCCATTACAAAACTTTCTCTTCGAGAAAGCAAAAAGTTTGGTCAAGATTGGTGACCCGGTTCTCATATGTTCCCTGGTAAGTGAAAATATCATGGGTACATCTCCATGTGAGGATAACCCCTGGAAGTAAAAAAAAAAGTGAAAATATCATCATACGTATGAAGTTAACTCTCCTTGTGAGTTATTTACTTTGTATCAAGAGATTTTGCCTATTTTTACGGTTTACCTCTAACGTACTACAGAGTTGGAGATCGTTGTTTACATCGTAGTTACCAATAAATCCTGTAAACAATAATACAGTTCCAATCGTATGGTCATTGTGAGTTTGGCACTCTGAACCTTGGCATACAATTCATCTACGGTAATTTTCTCCCTAGGGATATTTTAAAATGTGTATTTTCTACTTCTAGAGATTTTGACATTTGACTGTCTCCGTAGGAGGCATCGATACGTAAAAAGTTGCCCAGTTCATGTCGATGGTTTTAGAAAAAACAACTGTTTTACAACACTTTCAAGTATTTCTGCCTGCGTTTTGTTCCTTTTTCATTCCAATTTGCTAAATTACAAAGAATAAGCGTAAACATTGCTTTTTTTTGAATGGGACTACTCCATCTTATGTAAAAACATCCCATCTTTCGCTGCATCGCGTCACTTCTTCTCAAACCATTCTTTAACTAGCTAGAAACGCTGATTTTCTCATGCAACTCAAGGGAAGCCTCATATCCACCTTCAATCCATGAATAAATACCACACACACACACACACACACACACACACACACACACACACACACACACACGCACGCACGCACACACATGCACGCACATGAACATAAGCAATCGCACTCAATCGCGCGCGCACCACATGAACTCCGAGCCCGGAAAAACGCTGCAGATTTCTTGATTGTTTGTTGTTTGTAATTTTCTTCGTGATTAGTTGAAATTTTTGTGGTTCATCGCTTGGTGCTTGATAATTTTCGATTCTTTGATTGCTTTTTAATGGTAAATTTCTTTGTAAGTAGTTTAAGGAGGTAGCCTACCCAATTTTCAACATTTAAAAAAAAAATCGTACGAGGCTGTAAATTTATATTCTAATACATTTTTTCACAGTGAGCTCAATGACGTATCGACCACCCAGGAAAAAAATTTCCTAGAAAGTACTTGGGATTCTTTTCCTCGGCTCCTAGAGGTTCAATCGCAAAACCGATACATACGTTCATGTTTTTTGTATTGAGGAATCCCCAAAAAAATTTTCAGCCAAAAGCACTGAAAATAAATCTCAATTATTCACTTCCTTCTGCATCACGTTTCCACCTACATTCTGCAAAGTCATAAAAACAACAAACTGCAACGCGCGCGCGCACAAATACACACATACACACATATATATCCTCTCTCTTTCTCACATACACACACACACCGCATATATGCTAAATGCTTAGTCTAAATCGTTTTTATGACGTTGCAGAATGTAGGTGGGAACGTGGTGGTGGCTGGCCCTTACGCTATGCAATGATCGTTCCGCATCTCGTCAGCTGATGCTCGCCATTGTTCTCCCATCTCGACGGCGCTTGTTCGAGTCACTCAGTTCTTTTTGGCGAGCTAAAGTCTCTCCAAGACCGCAGAGAGGGGATGGGTTTGAACGAGGATAAGCTAGTCACGATACGGAATGAGAGAAAGATCCGACATAAAATCAACACAACGTCTATCCAAAAAGAAAGTCAGCATTCTACAGTGTCTGACAGAGCTAGAGTTGCCAGAGCTTTTGCTTCGTCGTAGCGTGAACAGAGGACCGATATGCATTGTGCGCCCGCAAACACTGGACGTACAGTTTACCACTTACGGTGCGGGGCGTCGAGTGTACAGAAAAGGTGGACAGATGCTCCCTCGAACGTAATGGGCGAGTGCTTTCTCGTTTTGCTGCGCGAAGCTTGGATGGTGATGTCAGGTAGCTTACCAGCGGACACGCTTAATTACAAGTGTACAGGTGCATGCATGGTTACAACAACTTCAATATGCGGGATCGAACCGTCGAGATTATATCTTCGGTGACGCGGTCATTTGCGAAGAAGATGATCTAGACGTACGAAGTAGCGCGGTGTCGAAGGACTAACTACATGTGTACAGCGGTCTCTAGTGGCGATGACAGTCCCAGTCTTAGCGCATGTCACCTGGCATATGTGCAATCGTGCCTCTCACAGCTGATTCGGGCGTCTCCATCGCCTTACTCTCTCACGGTCATGGACGCGGGCGATCGTACGACTTGGGCCGGGCGTAGTGCTAAGTCCGGCATGGTTGGGTTTTTAGCGCGAGGCAGATAACGAGTGTGTGCACTAGTCGTTACACTATTTAAATAGTAATGGGTGAATTGAATTATTGATAGTGCAATGTAGTGAAAAACAAAACTTTTATTTGTTATGATATTTAAGAGTCAATCCGTGATATGGAGCTCAATAAATGGAAATCTCCGTATAAATTAGTAATTTGTGACGTTTCGCGACGTTTGGCCTCATCAGGCAGTAAAAAATGAGAATTTTGAATAGTAAACGGTGTGGATAACAAACATAGAGAGAAACATACAATGAGAATTGATTCAACCAAGAAATTCGCTAGAAAAAAATAAAATCCCATTTCCATGTATAGAATAATTATCATATTTGTTCTGTACCTCAATCATATTTGTTTCTTTATCGTTCAATGAACTTCGATTATCTATTGTTCTACGAATGGTTTTCCCTTATACTGCTTGGCTCTAATCTGTCGATGCAAACGTTCAAGCTGTCAAGTATACACAGTGTCTGAAAAAAGAATAAAATTATTTATAAATCATTTATACTGCTGACTAATCAGGAGACGTTGCGAAGACTAGTTTATCACCCGTTCCAAGTCTGTAATGTACATCTACATGATAATAGAATGAATCCTTCCAGAATTTACTGGTTTATTAAGCCTATTGATAAATAAATAGACCAAAAATCTAGTTTGATAGATCAAAAGAGAAAAGCCTGCACTGTCGTAAACCGTGGTGAAAATTCGTAAATCATCCTGCTTTGGTGTAAAATTTGAAGAAGAAAAACTGGCTCTTCCATGTGTAATGAAGGAATAGTTTAATAAAGAAACACGATATATTACTATGATGCAAATTAGCATCTCGTCGATCGGAAGCGCCACGGTAAAGCTGTCACAGTCTATGGTAGAGAATTCAAAAAGATGAATATATGGTATGGTGCGAATTCTATTCTGATCAGTCGATCGAGCTTTGAAAACGCTTTTATATTACGCGGTGGAAAATACTATATGCTTGTGATTTCAACCGCATATTCAGTTCTAGCTTCACTGATTGTTGACCGATGAGATTAGTTGATGAAATGAGAAATATAGCCAAGTTATACTGACAATTTTTACCTTATCGTGTAACATTTTTGTCCCGTCACAAAGCTTTCTCACTTCAAAAAAATAGAACAAAGAGAACAATTGAATTTTTATCCTCTCAGCAACGATTAGTCAGGGTGGGAACAATTGAAATTATGGGAAATAATTAAGTTTTCACATATTCGCTATTAAAGTATCGTTAAAGTAGGAATTGACAGTGTTATGGCCTACATCTATTCAGAGGGGGAGGAGAGCATAAAACCCCTATTTGGCGGGTATGGCATGGCTTCACTTAATGGTTAGAGTCTCGAGAATTCACTGGTCGCTCGGCCTCTCACAAAACTCTGATCCATCCAGCGCATTGGATCTCTTCGTCCGTAGCTTGGCAGCGTGACAGCCGAAAAGTTGTGTATATGCTGGATCGTATATGAGTGAAGGCTCTGGATTGATGGAATTTTCGGATTATGGAATAAATCACCTTCATATGCACTAACACTAATTATATTCATGGACGACGAATAAATTCGGGCTTGGTGGACTATCCCAAGATGATATTGCGAGAAAAAAATTCCACGCTCCCCAGGCTGGATTTGAACCAGCGTCCTCCTGATCTCCGGTCAGTTGCGATATCCACTACGCCACCGGGAAGACGGCAGCTCTCCACATCCCTGGAGCATGAATTCATTCTCCCGCAATATCACCTATATACACGATCAAATTCGATCGCTTGAATCTGTACGATCAAGGTCCGATCGTATTGTTACAGATTCCCTTTTTACCTATTCCCCACCTCCCCCCTTACCCAACCCAACCTATTGGGCTACTACATCTTTTCACCCGAAGTAGTATTTTACAAATAATTATTTTTTAACGTCCACATGTTTCAAACGACGAATAAATTCGGGCTTGGTGGACTATCCCAAGATGATATTGCGAGAAAAAAAAGTGGAATTTTTTTCTTATAGTCCGATGATCTACTTGTAGCTCCTCGCGAAATTATCATAAATCCTTGATGGTAAAAGGCTTGTGGCGCTTTGGCCAAACGATTATTGGTAGAAAACATAGACTCATGGCACTTCTGCCTACTCTCAATAAATAATCTGCCTAGAGACGTTGAATGGTCTGGCCAGATCATTCTCTTCTTATGGCCCAACCTTGCCCCGCCCAATTTTTCGTTTTTTTTCCACCGATTTCCTCGATCTCAATAAAGATCCAGCTATCATCATGCTCTCCGCCCCATACGAGTCCTACGACGACGCGAGCAGCTCAGTTGTTCGACAGTTTAGAGAGACAATAATTGCATGAATGAGTATATTGAGTGGGAGAGTCACGGCACGGCGCGGCGTATGGTAATCAAGACGCGCTGCGTTATCATTTGCAGGCGATGATTGCATTACCCTCCGTCGTGCATCTCGAGAGTGAAGCATGGCTCGGGCGTGGCATATTATATAATAAGTTTTTCCAATTTATGTTTTATCCTAGAAATTTACAATGAGCGGGCTAGCCTAATTGATAAGAAATATGATAGTAAATTAGCCTTCAGGCATAAGAAGTTTTACGAGCTTTCTGCAACGGCCTTGATCAAATTCACAATCAATCAAACAAATTCGGTATGCATATACTTTCCGTAATTCCAGAGCAAAGTAACATATCGTACGATCATGACCGATGTAACGTGTTCACGAGGACTTATTCATCTTATATCTATTTTGTATAACATTATGCTGAGAAATGACCGATTCATTGATATCGTATTTACATATAAACATTTTTGCATTACTAATAAAGCGACCTGCCCTATAATGAGGCAGCATACATCATCGATCGAGAGCTCGTGACTCGAGATCATTATAACTGGTGATTTGTACATTCCTAAATAATAGTTCAATGTAGCAATAAAGCAGAACCATCCTCTATCGAGTGAGACTTGCAGGCGCGCATACAAATATGTATATTTGTCAATTGTTATTAGGAATAAGTCAATCATGTAACGCCAAGTTATATATAATATATCTATCTATGCGTGAGGATTTTATTGCGCAGTACAATTAAGAAATGTAGTCCCTGACGCCCCGGTGTTACTCCGCGCCTCATCCGACGCCATGACCATATAAGGAGCTGTTTGACCTCTTGGATAGTGTCGCGGCACCTTCGAGGAGCGTTTCGTGACCTTATATCTGTGACGTCATGGAGAGGATAAGAAAGCGAGCTGCGGCCGGCCGCAGCAGAATTCCACTGATCACCGAAAGCAACAGACGTTCGCTACGGGTACCGCTCACAGACAATTAGTTACGGAATTCCCGGGCGTGTCGCGTTAGTTTGAAGACCATCCGTAATATAATTAAAGTTGATATTCAAGAAAGATTAGTGATATAGTGAGAAAGGGTGTTGTGAGTAGTTTTGTTACACCACCTACCCACAAGGGACCATATAGGACGATATCGCTCGCCAGCGAGCTACCGAGCCAAAGGAACGCGCCTGCAGCCGAAGCCAAACTGGTGGGCCGTAATCGGACACCAGCGTTTTAGGAGTATCTAAAAGCGAGAGACGGGTATCTGCCTCTTAACATGCTACCTGCTCCTCTCCGCAGACGCGACCCACTGCGCACAAGCAGCACTCTCGCTCCCACCAACGCGCTCTCACCTGAGCCTGCACGCATCACGGTCCACGCACCTCGATTGGCGACGCACGCTGCCAGGGCCGTAACTACCTTGTGCTCCGGGCATTTGTAGCGCATATCGGAGTAAGTTCGGAATATCAATCTCGAATAGCGATTCGCCGCCACATAAATTGAACCGGATCCCCCACCGCAAAATTTAAATAAGCCCCTTCCCACTGGTCGGGCCTTAACACTCTTATGTATTATCGAATAATAGCGAGAACATTGTATTCGGATTCTAGTATATATTCTAATTTATCACAGGGACATGCTCCCAACACCCGCACTCCATAATCCTTGGATAATAATTTGAATCCACGAACAAGTGTAGGATAAACATTTGATATAAAATTCTAATTTTCAAGAGCTTCGTTGCTGCCAGTACAGAATCGACCGATAGGAGAATACACCCTCATGGGAATCACAATTGACTTTATATAAAACATCCATGCATTCTACATCAGTAGGTCGTGATGTCCGAGCGGCTAACGCTTTTACCTCGTGCCCGGAGGATCGTTAGCCAGCTGAAGCGCGATGATTATCTATATTTTCTTTCCATTTTGTTTATATTTTTTTGAAATTATATCTTACTGTAAACATAACATTATTTGTTATTCACAAGTTATGAAAATATTCTGCAACAAATGTATTAAAAGAATCCGGGTCCAAGATTGCTTCATACATCTAGCCATAGTTTAGCAACCAGGATAAAGGTGCAACATTCTTCACCAGCGTTACTTTTCACAACTTATAGATAATAAATGATGTTATATCTTTATTAATTTGATTTTTTGATGAGCTGCCAGAGTGATTTCCAATACAATAATTGGAACAAAATGAAAAAATCGTGCTTTAGCTAGCGCGAATTAGCGTTCCTCCAAGTGCAAGGCAAAAACGTTCGCCAGTCGATCATGTATGTTTATGTATTATTGTAGAAAATAATGTTATATTCGATTAATTTGATTTTTCAATAGAGTCTTGGCTGGAGAATACTCGCCAGAAATATTTTCAATGTAATATTGATTGTTCCGTTTATACGTAATCCGACCCTGGCCTGCCGGCAAACTCTATACTCCTTCCTTTCCAACTCAGGGTGGCGTGCTCGAGTTGTATTACGCATACATCGGATTTCGGACGAAATCAGCACTTCATTTGAAACTCTTCACGACTACGTTATTCGAAACACGTGAGGTACAGTACATATTTTCAAGCTCTTGAAGCTAGTTTCGCTCCTCTGGTTGAGATGAAAATGGAAACGTTTTTGGGATTTTTCTGAACTTGGCAAATTTCAAAGAACCAGCAAATTTTTGACAGCATCAAATAATTCAGTATTCTGCTCAAAATATGTCAGAAAGTCCTTAGAACTTTCTGAAATTTTGAAATTTTGAAAATTGTCATAAATTTTCGTAGTTTTTCGAAATTCTCGGAATTTCCATGAATTCCGACTCAACAAAACAGATTCGCCCTAGACTTGGATAATCCAGTGGAAATCTGAATTATAATATAATAAATCGGCACGAACATTTTGCCTCGAACATATGGACATAACATAATTTACTCATTTTTCCTGATATGTATTGACATATCGAAAGAAGACGCCGAGCGCATTCGAATTCAGGTCCAAAATTTTAGAAATCTTTAAAATGGGTGCCTTACTTGTTCAGAAAACTGAGCGTTGCCTGGGGATTTCACTCCAAATCGCATAGAAATTCCATACGTACAGCAAGGAAAATCCATTTGGATGGCTTGGCAATCCCATACGGAAGGCCTGGAAATTTCATCCAAAATATATTCGTATATATGTATATATATATATAATATAAATATATATATTTAAATATTGTAACGAGTGCTTCGCGAGTACTCGTTATCGCGATAGAGAGGGGAGGACCTCCCGCCTCGCGCGGCACGCGAGCCCCGCAAGGATGGAAGGACTCTTACTCTCGCGCCGACCCGCGTGAAATTAGCACGCGCCGTTAATCCGCCTTATCCGCGACGCGACGCGCAGCTTCGAGACAGTGTGTGTGTGAGCGTGAGTGTCCCCACACCACCCCGACGACACTCCGAGCGCTTCACCTGCCCGGAGAAAACAACGTGTTCCCTGGGCGCGCGGGGCAACTCAATCCTCGCACTCGCGAGAGGTGTAGGCGCAACCACGCACACTCGAGTCAAGCGCGACCGCGTGCGCCAGGACCAGCGACAGCGGCGACGAAAGCAGCAAACGAGCCCGCCGACCATCCTGCGGGCGAGAGCGAACAGCGAGCGGCAAACTGTAAGTCGCGTTTTTGTATTTCCGCGAGCGAGCGAATACTCGGCCCCGTGGCCGAGCGGCTCTCTGCACGTGCGCGCGTTTTGAAGTCGTTAGCGGGCACCGGCCCACCAACGCAAATGTATTTATTGGTTGTGTTTTTACCTGAATAAAGAGGCTTATTTTAGATTCGAAATAATATTCCGAGTGGAGATTTTCCACTCGGACATAAAACCGACGAATTAGACGGTGCGAGCGAGCGCAGAGGGCCACTGGAAGTAAACAGGGTCGAGGTGTTGTTGTGCGCCTTGTTTACTTTCAGCGCATAGAGAGCAGCGAGCAGATATAATAGCGGCCGCTGCGGTAATTAACGCGAGTGAGAGAGACAGAGAGAAATATTCCCGAATATTATAATCGAGCGAGCTGACGAGGGACAGCCCGCGAGGAAGGGGGAGAGAGCCCTCGGCAGCAGCGCGCGCGGACGCGAGCTTGCAGCCAGGCGCGCCGACAGGTAGAGGCGCGCGCGCGGCAAGGGGCAGGCAAGCGCGGCGTGGTGGGGGCAGCTGACTGGCACGCAGCGGCCGCGCGGGCGCGTATAGAGACCGCACTCGCAGCGCGCGGCAGCGGCGCGTGGACCGCGTCGGCTGACGTACCTTTTCAGGTGCCGCGGCAGCGCGCTTACATAGGCCGTAGCCACACCGGGTTAGGAATCGGAACAATACCGAATTTTGGAATCGGATTGGGAACCGATTCCCATTAATAAAACTTTTTTTCCTCGCGCGTTTTCATTATTTTTCTAGATTTATTGAGATATGTCCTTTTTTCTGTCGTGGCTCTTCTAACTAACACAATAGTAATAACTTCTGTTAATATTAATAGAATTAGATTAGAATCTATATTATCTATATTATCTATACTATACTGTAAAGTTAATCCTCTAGGAAATTTCATGGAAAGATTTTTCAATGGAGGAGTTGACTTCCATGGAAACAAATGAGACGAATCGAAAGGGAATTGCCTGCGGCATCATGTTCCACAAAGAAATTTACGAAAGAAAACGATGCGTGGGCGTCAAAAATGGTAAAAATCAATTTGCGTTTTTTTTGGTATCCGATAAACAATTGGAAAAAACTGTAAAATACTTGTATGGTGCAAATTTGAGTTTCACTGATTTATAGATCAATCGAAGATCTTTCCGATTCTATGGTGAGAATTTTGGAAAAAATGATGCGTGGGCGTGAAATATGGAAAAAACTGACTCTTGTCAACTTGTGCCGCATCAACCGTTAAAAAAATCTATGAAACAGCGTCGTGATGAAAATTCTGATTAGAGGTATCGATAGAGCTCATTGAGCGCTTCAATTATTCATCGTGAAAAATTCGAAAATATTGATGCGTGGGCGTGAAGTATGTGATTGAAAATTGGTGGTTTACTTTGCGGTTTTTATGCTTTCAGATAAATACGTGAGATTATCATTTGGTGAAATGTCGGGTAGGTTCGATCGAAAGAATATCGAATGAGCTTGAATATTCATGGAGAGAATTTTGGAAAAAATGATGCGTGGGTGTGAAATATGGAAGAAACTGATTTTTGTCAACTTGTGCCGCATAAACCGTTGAAAAAATCTATGAAACAGCGTCGTGATGGAAATTCTGATTAGAGGTATCGATAGAACTCATTGAGCGCTTCAATTATTCATCGTGAAAAATTCGAAAATATTGATGCGTGGGCGTGAAGTATGTACTTTTAATTCGGTGTATCAGAGGAGTACAATCGAGATTCGTATCAAGAGCCTCTCTTTGAATCTACATTATAATATGAAGTTAATCCTCCGGTAATTTTCATGTAAAGAAATTTTCATGAAGGAGTCGATTTGCATGAAAACGGATAAGACGGATCGAAAGGAAATTGCCTGCGCTTTGATGTTCCGTATCGAAATTTCTGAAAAAATCGATGCGTGGGCGTTAAAACTGGAAAACTGCAACTTAGGTTTTTTTTCTTAGCCGATAAACCCAAAAAAAAACTATGAAATAATTGTACGATGAAAATTTGGGTATGACCTATAGATCCTTGGAAGGGCTTGAATATTTCATGGTTCAAACTTTGAAAAAATTGCGTGGGCGTGAAATGTGGAAAAAACTCATTTTTGGCAAGATGTGCCTCGTGAATCATTAAAAAAGTACATGAATCAGCGTCGTGATGAAAATTCTGATAATACGGATCGATAGAGCTCATTGAGCATTTTCATTTTTCATCGTGAAAAACTGTAATATGTGGATGCGTGGGCGTGAAGTACGTACTTGAAAAATGGTGGTTTACTTTGTGATTTTGATGCGATCAGAGAAATACGTTGAATCCTAATATGGTGCGATTTCGAGTATGTCCGATCGGAAGAACATCGAATGGGCTTTCACATCCATGATTGAAATTTTGGAAAAATCGATACGTGGGCGTGAAATGTGGAAAAAACGCATTTTTGGCAAGATGTGCCTCGTGAATCATTGAAAAAGTACATGAATCAGCGTCGTGATGAAAATTCTGATGATACAGATCGACAGAGCTCATTAAGCATTTTCATTTTCCAGCGTGAAAAACTGAGATATGTGGATGCGTGGGCGTGAAGTACGTACTTGAAAAATGGTGGTTTACTTTGTGATTTTTATGCGATCAGAGAAATACGTGGAATCCTAATATGGTGCGATTTCGAGAATGTCCGATCAGAAGAACATCGAATGGGCTTTCACATCCATGATTGAAATTTTGGAAAAATCGATTGTGACGGGGAAACCCGTCACTATAGACAGAGAGGCTGCTCCTCTCCGATCCCGCTGGTACGGCAGCCAACGGCTCGGGAGCGCAGCACTCTCCAGTGCGTACGCGAGCCGCGGCGCGCGAGAGTTCCGGCGGCGCGAGGCCGGGAGTGAGCACGAGGCGGACGATCATTATCGTCCGGTGCCCGCAAGTAGCAACACGCGACGCACGCGAGACCCCGAGTGACCGAGCGGAGAGTGATCGTGAGCGTGTGTGCGTGCGTGAGCCAGGACGCCGAGGTCGACGACGTCGCCACACTCCACAGCCAACAGCCAGCGGAGCCGAGAGCAGCAGAGCCGAGCCGAGGACGAGCGAGACAGCGAACAGCGGCAAGGTTTGGTGTGCGCATCGCGGCCCCGGTGTCCCCCCCAGTGAACGTACGTGTCGGTGAGCGCGCCGACACCCCCCCAGCGAACGTGTGTGTTGGCGACCGCGCCAACACACTCCCAAGAACGACGGGCTCCGGCCCTGGCCCGGGCCTCTCCCCTCGCGTCCCCCCCGACGTCACGGCGAAGCGAGCGCGCGGATAGACTCCGTTCGAGTCTCCGCGCG
>JAJGXB010000523.1:0-10519 GCA_020882725.1 Aphelinus certus
GCTCGAATTCACCGAATTGAGCGAAGGCATCAGCTCACTGTCAGCCATGGGAATCGCTGAATTATCGGAAAGCAAGAGATTATAGGTAGATTAGATGCCCAATGAAATGCTCGCAGGTCCAAGCAAAATACTTGGAGCAAAGAGTTTGATCGAGCATGACATTAACATCGAATACGCTCGATCGATGAAGCAGTGATACTACCCAGTCTCAAAACGAATCGAGAAAGAGATGCACCGACAGATTATGGAAATACTTGAAGCAGGCATAATCGAGCCTTTGACCAGCGGATGCCCGATGGTCATGGTGAAGAAGCGTAGCGGGGCATACCACATGTGTATCGACTTCTGCTGGGTGAATGCAGTAACAACCCGATGCTTATCCATTGCCGTATGTGGACAGTATATTGCAAAAGCTCCAAAGTGCACGATACATCTCGACCATAGATCTGAGCAGCGCGTACAGGCAGATCAAGCTGACCGAAAGACCGAGACCCCTAACCGCATTCATAGTTCCGGTATAGGGCTGTATCAGTTCAAAAGGATACCGTTTGGGCGTTTGGTGCGACTTTCCAGCGACTGATAGACAAAATAATAGGTCAGAACCTCGAGCCGTACGCATTCTTATACCTGGATGATATCGTAACTGCAACACAGACGTTCAAGGAACACATAGAAATCTTAAAGATAGTCCTCGAATGCGCACGAGCCGCCAATTTGAGCGTCAACCGGGAGAAAAGCGTATTCTGCCGGTCGGAAGTCAAATACCTCGGCGTCCTCGTGAACAAAGACGGTATAAGACCCGATCCCGAGAAGATGGAGCCGATGATACACTATCCGGCCCCCAAGAATTTGAAACAGTTGCGCAGAGTCTTGGGAATGTCCTCGTGGTATCGAAAATTCTTGAAAAATTTTGCTAGCTTAGCAGAGCATACATGAAAAATGCGTGACCATCCGAAAAAAAACTGCGATTCACAGTGGTGAAATGTACGCTACATACAAATTCTGCCGTTTAGTTTAGTAAGATCTTATGAAAAAGCTATAAAGCTCTATGGAGCCCTGAACGACAGAAATTTTGCAGCTATGTATCAAAATAACGCGGTCCTTCATAACCTTCTAGATCGTGAATCTTCCTCTGACTCTGATACTGAATACTAATGTCGATGGCCACAAGACGATACTAACTTAGAGAGTGACCGCCGAAAACCGTTGTCGACTCATATATGGGCAAATCTCACAATTAGGGCGAATCGTGACAAGCAAATTTATTTTTTCAAAAATGGTTGCTCACTGACCAGCTTTCAGTAATATCTACTGAATACCAAATAATTATTTTTTAACGTCCACATATTTCAAACGACGAATAAATTCGGGCTTGGTGGACTATCCCAAAATGATATTGTGAGAGAAAAATTCCACGCTCCCCGGGCTGGATTTGAACCAGCGACCTCCTGATCTCCGGTCAGTTGCCATATCCACTACGCCACCGGGAAGACGGCAGCTCTCCACATCCCTGGAGCATGAATTCACTTTCTCGCTTACTTTCACTTTCTCATTTTTAACGATATGGCCTAATTTTGCGTTATTACCATAATCACAATATAAGGTAACTGCAGACGATGCGATACCCCTATAAAGGATTTCGCAAATTTAACTATGGCAGACTTAGAATTTTGGAATTCTGCAGACAGTATCTTAAACCTTAGCTCAATACCTATCAGGAACTATTTCTAAAGTTATTGTTCAACCACTTCAACCTATTAGAAATCGCAATTTATAAAAAAACACAAAAGATCTAACTGCACTATACGTGCAGTCAATTTGGCTCGGTTTCTTAATAATTTTTTACAGCCTATATAGGCCTACAGGGACGATCGACTTGGCTTTGAAATGAACTTTCAATCATGTTTTCATTGATATTCATACAAAACTTCTGACATTCAACGCGAAAATATATATCTAAATCATTGTAATATGTCTATGAACATATTCAACGATTTTACTCAGTCTTTCCATTTAAAATCGCTGAAAGGGCTACATTGGCTTCACTCATTTTCAATGCGGAAAAGAGCAAATTAAGTAGGATGAAAAATAGTTTTGGGAAAACCAATGTGACCAATAAAAAAATGAGATGTTTTAACATAAAAAAGAGACATGACACTTTCAGAGATAGAAATTATTTACACCTGATTTATTAGATTGAGTGTGAATAGTGAAAAGAGAAAATGGTGAAAAACTCCTCTTCATACCCCCAACATGACCCAATGGTGACTTATGCTCAGAGAGCACCGGAAATACGAGATCTGACAAACGTTCCAAGGTGCCTGCAGTGCCGAATTGCCTGCAATTACCTTATATTTCGTTCAGCAGGAAAACACGATCTTAAACAAATAGCAATGCCACTAATAAATTAACTAAATCAAAGAACAAACAACAAATATATCATATTGTAAGCAAAATGTATCAAAAATGTAAATTTTTTGAAAATTTTCAGTGATTGTTTATTCATGATTTTTTACACTCGATCTGCTACTACAACTTGAGCATTCTCTCAGAATATTCTCGATATTTATTATTATGGGGAACAATCATTATCAAGGGATCAACATCGCTCTAAAATGTGTGCCAAGGATAATACTCTCAGTTTTGAGTCGTGTGACACTCCATATATCACAAGATCGGTACCAGTCGTATTCCTTCAATTGTCGGAGCACCTGATTCTGCTCAAGCTAGTTTTATTCTTCATTGAAAACACTATGCATTAGATGGCCATAATTTGTGATTAGCGACTCGCTGAAACTATTATATTGGGTCAAAACTAAGAATTATTCCTACGGAAAAATGAGGAACACATCTTTGATTAACTGGAATTTTCTTAATATTGATTGCACATCAATCTGAATGACTACATTGGATTTCTGGTCACTTAACGTAACTACTATATTTTTTTTAATTTTTCGGAGATATGCTGAAAGCTATGGAACCAACAAACCATGTTCCGTAGTTAGGAGGGACAAATAAAATTTAAGATTTTTGGCCATTTTCCAACATGAATCGACGTGTAACTTTTCTTCCTATGATCCATTGTGGATTTTTCGGATTTCTATGTATTTCTAACATGTTGAAGAAGAATTTACGCTCTGGGACGTTTAGAAAAAATTTATAATTTAGTTTGTAAAACCGAGGGACACCAATCCGCCCTAGTTGTGAGATTTGCTTTGATTTAAGAGAATCGTTATTGGCCTCACTGAGGTCACCAGAATGACTTCCAAAGACTTAAGCATGACGCCAGCAGTACTATAAAAATGCTTCGATCTTGCGGAAGTCATCATGAAAATCAACTACGTTAGCTTCGGACCTGACTGTAACATCAAATGTTATCAAAAAGAGCGGAGTAAATGAAACCACGTTTCGAAACAAGATCAAAAATTGAACCAAATACCAATTTGACGGTCAGAGCCGAGTCTACGTATTTCAGACTAAAAATAGTCTGTTGAGACGTCTGATCCAACGTTTATATCAAATTGTATTAGGAATTTAAGTTTTTTCAATAGAGTAACTCATAGTTTGAATAAATTGTTCGTTGATCATCGAGTTCACCTTCTACGCAGTACTAGTAAATAATCAGTCATCTGAATTAATCGAGCCGTTTCGATCTTGGAATTTTCAAAGAAAAGCGCAACGCGCAGTAACGCAGAGTCACGAGAAAAGAGTCAAATCCACCGCGCTTTGCAAGGAGTAGTCTGACCACCTGTTGTGACGAGGGACCCGACCGTAAACTGACAACAGCAGCCATGGCCCCGAGCAGCCACCGACTTCCAGCCTCGTCTGCAAAGTGCGTAACCCTTTCTGATGTCCCCGCCGCTATTATACGTGCTGGTAGGACCTTGCACTGCTCCGCTTTCTTGCACCAGTTTTCCGGTCGAAAAGTTATCGCCCTATCCTGGCTCACGCCGAATCGGGAAACGCGATCCGTATTTTGAACCCGGTAGAATTCTATTCAAATTTACCGCTACTTCGTACGACGGACGTAACAACATCTATTTGTTAAGGGGTTACATACACCTTGAAATTGATAATTATTGGACAACAGAAAAAAATAACTATTTCGAAGTTTTTTTTTAAACAAATTTTTTTTCAAGGATCTATACACTAATTCAAACTTTTTCACAGAAAATATATCCCAAAAGTGCATTGGAATATTTTATATAGCTTGTCACTGGCTCATGCCCATTAATAACGAATGTAGTTATTAATAACTATAGGGGACACGAGAGAGTGCAATCTCGCCCGGCGCTGATGCAGGGCGAGTTCTCAGAGTCGTGCTTCGGGATACAGGTGGGAATCGGGGCCACAGAAACGCACACACGTAAAAATGGACTGGTGCTTTATTAGCAATCACGGGGTACAAATAAGATGGGGACGCGGCGCGGTCGAATGAGAGAGAGAGAGAGAGCAACGCGTGGAAACCAACCTTTGAGTTGCTCGCTGCATGTGAAGGACGGCGGCGTGGAGCTGTTGTCGGCGCTCGGGGAAAATGCCGGCGTTCCGGAGCCGGGGAAGCTGGCGCTGAGCACGTGGGCCTCGTCTCGGCCGTGGCGCGGGAAGGCTGCTCGTAGTGTCGGCGCTAATGTCTGACACCCAGACACGAGGCACGGGTGAACGCACAGCACAGCACAGCACGTGGCGCGGTCGCACGGAAAAATCCCGGGGAAAGTCGCGTAAGGGGTAAGGGCCGATTGCTGCTGTCGCGCTCGCGCTTGGGCACACACTGCTTATCCGCGCGCGGCACCTGTAACGGCCGCGCCGCGGTGTTGATGTCGCGATCTCTCTGTCTCTCTCGCGATCTCTGTGTCTCTCTCACTCTTACCTTATGCTACGCCGGCGCTATGTATAAGACATCATAATGTTTGCTGGAATAGGGAGCCTCACGGTACAAAGTACCCGTGACAAGCTATATATTTGTATTAACCCTAATATCATACTTGTCATAAGATCCAGAAAGCTGAGGTCTACGTAGACCACATTTGCAAAATAGATTATGTTTCTGACATCAATACTCATATCCGGAACCTCAATCACCGAAATCTGATCAATTCTGAACACCTAAGTCTGTAGGCTTATCGAATACAATAATGAAAAATCAAGAAAACAGCTATTTCACTGATTTGGTCGCCCGTTTGTGTGGTCAGATTTGATTGGATCTTGATGACTGAAGTTCTGGATATGAGTATTGATGTCACAAACACAATCCATTCTACAGGAGTTGTAAACGTCGACCTCAGCTCTTCAGATCTTACGGCAAGTACTATCACATATGTCAAAATCACACTATTGAGAAAAACACATTTTAAAGTTTAATCTTATGAACTAATCACTGTCACTTATGATATCAAATAACCTCACAACTGGAATAACTCCTTAGTATACCCCTGCTTCATAGGAGTGATCAGACACTCCATGCTTGAGTCTTCTTCTCAGCGTGCGAGCTTGGAGAGTTGATGCCTCCACTCGACTATCCATTACACGAATCCTAGTTTCATTTTTCTTTGTAGAATAGAGACTAGCACTCGTACCAGGAACAATACCTAATGCACTCATCACATCTAGAATAACATTAGCACCATCATTGAAACTTGCCACAGGGGAACTTCTATTTTTTTCTGCTGTATTGACATAGCTTTCAAAACAAAAAAATGAAATCATGAATAAATTTTTGTCTTCAAAATGATCAGAATAACATTCAGGGGTTTTTTCAATGCAATTACAGTAAGATTTGATTCAATTTTCAATGAGCCTTATACAATTGACAAGTATAAGCTCATTTTCGTGTAACCGACCTAGTACGATAGCGCGCCTGTAGATGGCGAGGCGCTGAGTCGCACGCGTACAAGATATAGTGCGGCGCTCTCTCGCAAGAGAGTTGGCGCTCTACCGTCTATATATGAGGGAGCTTGACAATATGCAATTAGCCCATTCGCGGTTCATCTCAATCTTCTATGTGGTACTTCCATACTGAAGCACATTTTTTTGAACTTTATATGCCGTGATCCAAAAGTATTGTCGGCCGGCAAACGAAAGTACATCAAGACATAGTCTCAAGTCGTATGTCAAAATCAGTCTGCCAATGACCATAACATGGGCAGAAAGTGATGTTGGGTCTTTGAAACATGTTAGTCCAAGACTCCATCTACTTCAGAAACTTGCTATCTCAGACGTTACACCTTAGTAGTAGTATAGCTAAGCGGATACCAATGCAGGGGGGTTCTAATGCAAGCGGATTCTAATGCACTGCTTTAGAATCGCTTGCATTAGAACCCCCCTGCATTGGTACCCGCTTAGCAAGTTTGACTGTGCACGGAAACCACATACACGGTGAATTCTGGTGGATTTGAATGCATTATTGTCTACTCAGTTCTACATCTGCATTAGAATCCGCAGCGTGTTCTAATGCACTGCATTAGAATCCGCATGCACTAGAACCCCTCCCCCCCCCCATTGGTATCTTTAGCAAGTTTGACTGTGCATGGAAACCTCATCCATGATGAATTTTTGATGGATTTGAATGCATTAGTGTCTACTTTTGTCTTAATGATAGTGCATGAGAACTCCTGTGACTGGTTATTGATTATGAACAATCCATAGATTCGGGAAATGAAAGTTCTGATATTTTGATGAATTCTTTGAAAAGTCTAACATTGTGGTGAGCGCAACAGGCCTTGTATGCTCCGTTGTGATGGGGCAGACTGTGGCAAGTTTAATCCTATCCAATAGGGGATAGCCCATTTCTGCAAGGTCGTGAACATTGAATCTAAAGCGCTCCAACCATTTCTTTTGTATCGAGCCTGATACATATATTTTTTCAGCGTCATGTAGTTGTTCTCGGAGGATTGCTCCTATCGTGTTGTATTCTCGATCACCAGCAGTCCAGGGTATTCCATGATGATGATGTTGAAGCCAAGTATTATATCTCTCGTACTTGTCAGTGAGACGTTTTCAAGGAAACGGTGCTTTGAATAGGAATACGATAGGTTCAGTATTTCCACTGAGTGAAAGAATAGCCAACTCTTTGAGAACATAATCGTTGCCTGGCTGCTTAAAGCCTTGCATGTCGACAACGTACGCCATCTTAAGAGAGAATGAGTGTTGCGAGTGTAAACTAGATCATTTATATAACTTTCCTCACATCCCCACTCATTGGGTTATATTCAACGATTCGATCATGAATAATAAGACAATAAGCGGCGGTGTTTTCGGGAAAATTTTCTTTAGCTTCAAATTCTAAGCGCACATCGACTGGAGCGTTCTTGAGAGATTCGTTTTGTTTTGAACATTCGATGACAATCAACGGTATTTTCGAGATAAAGTCCTGCCTGCTCAAAAGAGGTTCTGAATCTTTACCGTAATATGAATTCTGGAAAATTGTGTACATATCGTAGAGAATGGAATATTGATTTCGATTAATGTCTAAATTGAGACTACCGTATGGATAGTACTGAGAATTGAGGAATAACTTCACATTTCTAATTTGACAATGATCAAAGCGACTGGCATCACTATCTCTATAATTTTTCCTCATGGTTTGAAAACCGAGAATAATAAAGCGTGGTTTTTCCAACTGATTCGAAGTTTTTACTGTCCAGACATGATTTCTTGCAGCGGGAAGAGTTGGGTATTCGTGGAGCTCCCATGAGCGAAAACTCATAGGAACAGGCTTACCTCTTTGTAATTGACCTAGTAAACGAATTTTATACTCGTTGGAAAGAAGCACATAAGGCATGAGCCACTCAATTTTTGTTATGGAAAGTTTTGCATCATCCCATTTATCTTCATTAGCCTCTTTGTATGATTTTTGTATGATAGAGTTGTAATTTGTGTTTGATCTTCGAAGCACCAACTCATGTTTAGTATTGACTACAATCTTTCGATAATATTCAGCAAATCCAAAAATCATACTGAGTGGAATGAGAATATCGAAGTAGCCTTGATCATTTACGAAACTTTTGTTTTCATCAACACCTATCCAACCAGCGTTCTCAATGTTTTGTCTAGGATTGAAGGAAACACATCCTTTCATGAGACTGGTTAGACCAATATTTTTGCATCGATCAATTTCTATAGCGTTCATTTCATACCAAATTTCTTCGATTAAATGACAAATGCCATTATTGACAAACTTTGTATGTGTCAAAGGTGTATCATTTGATTCACATAATCGTCCACAAATACGCAGCGAACTTCTCGGTGGCAGGAGACACAAGTCCTGATGCTGAATCGCTATGCGTATCTCATCGTTGTTGTTGAAGTTCAATCCAGTATACGGTTGATGAGCGTGTACCTCATAGTGTGAGATACTCTCATCAAACGTGATTGGTGTTTGAATGTTTAGAATGTCTTCCATCTTTTTTGAAACAACACGAGAATATGCAATTTATTTTCCACCAGCGGCGACCTTGGAACCGAAACTTTTCAGAAACTGAAGGCTTTGTCGTGTTAATGCTCTGAGAGCTCGTGGACGACTGATGCTTGGTTGACATGATGCACTGCTTTTATATCCTTGCCCGTGATGAACGATTCCCATTATCAACCTGATTTTATATGCAATCTGATTGTGATGGTTTCTCCGCGAAAATTGACTAAACGTCCGTCCTGGTCAACTATCCTGAGTTGAATGTGATCTATGTAGTTTACGTTGATTGGTAAGTAAATAACTGGCGATGGAACTTCAATAATCTTGAGTCCTGGTTCTACAGCAGGAAAGAATTCATGAATTGTATGTGCTCTCTGACTATTTACGTATGCACCAGCAGTAATGTTACATTCAATTCTCAACGAATTTATTTGAAGAATTTTCACAGGCAAGTCTGACTGATGAGTCTGATTAGCTTCTCATGTGCGTTGAGTAAATCCTAACAAACTCCCGATTGTATTTTCAGATTCAAAGTTGATCTTTTCGCTACACTTTATCTCACTGCGAAGTGTATTATTATTAGCTTTCAAACTCAAAGATATTCCACTTCCAAGAAGCTGCTTATGTAAATATTTTTCAATATCTTGGATCTCATAACTTCCTGGCGGAATAATAATTTTTTTCTTTCCAACGTGGAATTTATTATTGTGCTCGTCAATATTTGGAATGGAATTGAACGATAAGAATTCAACTAAACCAAGAACGTATTTTTTATCCGACGAGAGTTCAATTGATGGGAAAAACTGCGCTTCAAGAATGGATGAAGTATCAGATAATGTTATAGTTATTGACTCCATGAAAACTCAAAGTATAATGAAGCAATGTTGTGTTGAGTGCTGTTTATATACCTTTTATCTTACCACTCAAAAAATCTAAACACAAATGGCCGCAGTTATAAGTCCCAAAGTCTTGATATCTTTGTGGATTATACTTTACTCGATTAACACCTAAGTAAAGCAACAGATCTAGTGGAGGTTGTAGATCACCGAAACTATCGAAATAAACAACATCAGCCCCCCTCTTTCGATATGCTACCCAGTGAGTTCCAGGCCCACTCGCGTCATCTAAATTCACTACTGCTGATTCTCTATATCGTGGACCATCCGCTGGTAGAGCATTTCTCATGAATACACCTCGAAAATTTGGAATCTTCATTTTCCGAGCATACTCCAATATATCAAAGTTAGATAATGCTCTATCAGGTAGACTTACATCGGTCTTTTTTTTTTAAACCACTGCCTTTGTATGGTTTCAAATATAAACCATAACCTTTTTTATACGGTTTCAAATAGAGTCCTTTACCTAGAGCAATAGCTTCCATAGTCTTATTATGTCTCTGACTCTCTTCTAGTTGACGCTTGGCTATTTTAGCTTCATTGATTGCTTTTGCAATTCCTGCTGCTCCACTCGCTAATGCACCAGTTGCACTCAAACCAGCAAAAATAGGAAGAAGAGGTAGAATTCCACCAATTTTCGAAGAAACTGGTGAAATTCGTGGAATTTTTATACGATTCTTACCTCCTACTTCCTTGATTGCTGCTCGAGCACCTCTGAGAGCTGAACTGATGGCTGCTTCTGCACTTTTTCCAGGAATTAATGTTCTTGAAGCAGCCTTGATGATACTGCTCAATGTGGCTGTTTTTCGTTTCCTAGAAACTCTTTTCTTCCTCCCAGATGATAACTTTTTCCCGATACCCATACCGATATGACTCTTCAGTACTCTTTTCTTTCGAACTACTCTCTTCTTCTTGCTAACTCTTTTCTTCCTACAAGACTTTCTCTTGATACCCATCCCAAATCTACTTTTTAATTTCATCGCGTTTGTAACTATCCAAGCTGCTGACTTCTCACCTAATCCTGCGTCGTCAGAACAAACTCTTTCCCAAGCTTTGTTGGCAAGAACTCTATCGGCAAGATTCCTAGCCTCGTTATTTTCTCGATTCTGCGAATAAGATATATCGTGCTCCTTACAAGCTGCGTCCAATGGGTTAATTCCGGGATCTCCACGAGCTAAACGTTTAGCTAATTTTGTCCCAGGTCCGCAGAATTGAT
>JAJGXB010000524.1:0-10519 GCA_020882725.1 Aphelinus certus
TGTGCGAAGTGACCTACATAATTGGGAATATAGGTCAGCGAATCGTCAAGCAAGGAAAGGCATGAACTCATGCAGTTTCGGAGGCAGACTAATTTTCGAAAGCACTTGAACTTCTTCTTCTTCTGGAGAATATTTTTTTTCGAGAATACTTTCTTTTCAAAAATTAAAAATTTTTTTCAAACGAAATAAAATTCTTTGAAAATTAATTTTTCCAAAATTAAAGATTTTTTCGAACGGAATAAAATTTTTCGAAAATTAATTTTTTCCAAAATTCGGAATTTTTTTCCAACGAAATAAAATTTCCTCAAAATTAATTTTTTTTCCAAAATTAAAAATCTTTTTTTTCTGACGAAATAAAATTCCTTTGAAAATTAATTTTCCCCAAATTCAAAAGGATTTTGAAGACTGTTTTTTTTTCACAAGTTCAAACCCTTTTCTAACGAAAAAAAATTTTCCAAAGGTCAATTTCTCTCAAAATTTCAAGTTTTTAACGAAAAAACTTTTTCTTTTCGAAGGTTCAAACGTTCTCTAACGAGATAAAGGTTTCTCCTCAGAAAATAATTTCTTTAGAAGAAGAGATGTAGAAGAAGATGTAGAAGAGTGCAACGGTGGTCAGGCGGCAGATCAGTGACCTGGAAAAGATACTGAAAGCGACAGGCCTTAACAGCTCAGCCAACACAGCCCCGCAACCAAGCCCTGCCGCGCAAACCTCCAAGTCAGCGGGCTCGAAACGAAAACCAAAACCTCGTAGCAGCGTATTAATATCGCCCTTACCGCCAAAGGATGAGCGGAATAAGGATAAGCCACCAGGCCCAGATAACAGCGAATGCTGCTGGAATTGCGCCTGGAAAGGGTACACGGTCCGTAAGTGCCCCGACGAGTGTGCGCTACGCTCACTGCGCCCTCACACACTACGCTCCGGGAAATGGCCAGGGGAGCACAGCCTAACAGAGATTGCTGTTGCTCCCTGCCACATCGCTGAAACCTTGAAGACTGAACCCATGTACCCGGAAGGGACTACCGTTGGGCCCTTACTGTACACGGCTACCAAAGAAGGAGCGATCATGCCTAACGATCTCTCGCGCCCGCTACCCCCTCACGGACGCTTTTGGATGAACAAGGTGAACGTGGGGGGCTACACGATGCGAGGAATGGATGATCCAGGAGCGTCCAGGACCTTTATGGGTCCCATGGGACTACAAATTGCGGCGGAAATCGGGGCGGAAATCCATGATCACACCGAACCGCTGGCGAGGCAAGCCGCGGGTGATCCAGCCAGGATCATGGCACAACTGGTGCTGCCGATCAAGATAGGCAATGTAGTGCACGACATGCCAATCTTGATTCTTGAGCGATTCCAGTATGACATCCTACTCGGATCCGATTTCACCCAGATGTTCAACGCAAAACTGGACCCATGGAATAAGGAGATGTCCATAGTAGACGATCCTGATCCGATCCCCATCGAATTAGCGGCGCTATGCGCTAGCACCCCTCAGCTTGCGGTGAGAAAGATAGGCTGCACTGACCTCATCAAACATGAAATCGAGATACAGTCGTGCAAGGCTATCAAGCAGAAATTCTATCCCGTGTCCAAAATCTTGGAAGAAGAGATGCACCGACAGTGTAACGATTTGCAAAGCGAGGGAGTGATCGAACCTTCCAACAGTAACTGGTCAAGCCCGGTCGTCATGGTTAAAAAACCAAACGGCGAATATAGGATGTGCATTGACTACAGAAACGTCAATGCCGTCACTCGCCCTAGCGCCTACCCGTTTCCTAGAATGGATTCGATCCTACGGAAGCTAAAAGGGGCAAAATACATATCGACCATCGACCTTAAAAGTGCCTATAACCGAATCAAAATGGCAGCGAATTTGAAACATTTCACAGCCTTTACGGTACCAGGCTCAGGTCTGTTCCAGTTCACGAGGATGCCGTACGGGGTAGTCGGCGGGCCCGCGACGTTTCAGGAATTAATCAACAGCCTAATTGGGCCTGAACTCGAGCCTTACGCATTCGCCTACCTCGATGACATCATCATCGTGACTGACAATTTTGAGGAGCACCTGCACTGGTTAGAGCACGTGCTGCAGAAAATTTTGAAAGCAGGACTTATTATTAATTGAGATAAAAGTCATTTCTGCAAATCCGAGAGAATTCAGACCATTATGGACTATCCCGTACCAACAAAGCGCAAGGCACTGCAAAGGTTCCTAGGCATGGCATCGTGGTATCGGAAGTTCCTAAAAAACTTTGCCACGATCGCCGAATCACTGACCCGCCTAACTTCCAAATCCATAAGTTATACGTGGGAGGAGGAACAGAACCGCGCGTTCCAGTTGATCAAATGCTTACTATCATCTGCCCCTTTACTTAAACGGCCCTCGTACGAGCATCAGTTCATTATCCATACCGATGCTAGCGACACTGGGGTAGGGGCAGTTATCTACCAGATCATCAACGGTGAGGAGAGACCGTTAGAATTCGCCACCAGAGTGTCATCTGCGGAGCGGAATTACAGCGTAATCGAACGAGAGTGCCTAGCGGTAGTGTGGGCGATCAAAAAGTTCAAAGTTGTGACCGACCACCACAGTCTGAAGTACCTGCAGACCCACAATCACCGTCGGACGCCTAATACGCTGGTCTTTGGAGCTGCAGGACCACGAGTTTGAAGTAGAGTACCGGAAGGAGGCAGAGAATGTTGTCCCTGATGCTCTGTCTCGAATGTACGAGACTGACGACGAAGTACCGGTAGCAGCGATTGTGCTGCCGGAGACAACCGACCCATGGTATCTCGAGAGGTTTAAACAGGTCCTGGAGCGCCCGGAGGAGTTTCCTCTATACCGTATAATTGGGAACAAGCTATATCACTACAGCGCGATCCACTACTTTGACGATGTCAACGAGGACGAGGACGTATGGAAACTGGTCCTGCCGGAAGAAAAGCGGCTAGCGGCGCTGCTGGAATGCCATGACAGGCCCACAGCAGGCCATTTCGGAAGGTATAAAACCTTTCAGCGACTAGCCCGATACTACTCCTGGCCCACGATGAACAAGGAACAGCGAGCGCCTGCCGACTCATGGGCACGAGGAAAAGGCTCCGGCCCTGGCATACCGTCGCCGCGGAAATCATGGGCCCATTTCCTAAAAGCGCACATGGGTTTGAGTACGTGCTCATCTTTATGGACATATTCACAAGGTTCATCGAGTGCGTACTATTAGGGAAGGAGAACGGCCAAACAGTGCTAAATGCGCTGAAGAAAAATGTCGTGCTGCGATGGGGTACCCCAGTGGTGTTCCTAAGTGACCACGGCACTTTCAAGAACAAGGTGGTTGATTCGTACCTGGAGTCGGCCGGAATAAAACATCATCTGACGCTGACCTACCATCCTCAGGCGAATCCAGTGGAACCTGTCAACCAGACCTTTGACACGTCACTGAAGTGTTACATCGAGGAACACAAGCGGTGGGACGAGAATCTGGATGAGCTGCCGTACGCATACAACAATGCTACCAACGAATCAACCCAGGCGTCACCAGCGTTCCTCAACTTTGGGCGTAACCCTACCCCGCCCGACAGTCTCCGGCGTAAAGAAGACCCGGAGGCTGACATTGAAGAGGAGACATTGGAAAGGGTAGAGTACAATGAGCGCTTGTCAGCGCTGGAAGGAGCGCGGGATATCGCGGCCCAAAATTCTGAGCTCGCGCAAGAACGGAACGCCCAATACTACAACGCGAAGCTCCGCTACGTACAATTTGCTGTAGGAGACAAAGTTCTCAAGGCAAATCACGTCCTATCATCCTCCGCCGTAGGAGTTTCCGCGAAACTTGCACCGAGCTTCAATCGCGACTATACGGTCGTAGAGAAAGTCGGTTCGAACACATACCGATTGCACGACGCGTCTGGAAGGGACGACGAGATAACACACGTTCGACACCTAAAACCGCAAAGGGACGAGGCGATTGAGCCTGAGGAACCGACCCACGAAGCGGACGACGGAGCCCCTGATCAAGGCACAGACGCCGGCTTAGTGGTGGAATCACGGGCCCCGAGCAAACAACGAGGTCGTCCTAGGAAGACATGCACAGTCGTGACGAAGCCCGACCAAAAACGTACACACGCTGTCGCAGACACCGACGAACGTGAGCCTGACAAGGTTAGCGCCGAGGTGACTACTGCGCAAACCGACGACGTAACCAATCGAGACTCGGAAGCGCCGGATAATGCGGAAAGTGTGGCGGACGACAGCACAAGCGTTAGCGTAACGGGCAAAAATGATGTAATTGCGAGCGGTATCCCGAATGTAGAGTCAAAAACGTGCGGGCGGCCCAAAGGATCTAAGAATCAGTATGAGCTAAACACTGAAGCAGTTCTGACAACTCGAACCAGAACCACCCGGACGAACACAAGGACCTAAAGATTGACCAGAAGGAAGTGCAGTGACTGAGTAGCCATATTTTTGCCCCTACAGCTGCTGCCATGGAACCGGCGAAGGATTTGACCGCCAACGTCAGCTGGGAGGAGATCCTCCAGGACCAGGAGGGCAACCGATACGACCTGGTTGCCGGGGGGTTCATCAGGTACTTCGACCTCCCCCCTCCCCAGTGAAGACGAGGAGAGCCACCGTGAGTCGGTCGTGACGGTGGTCGCCGGCCCCACCACTACAGCCTCACACCTCGAGCAGAGGCGCGGGCGCGCCCGCCTGGAGGATGCAGTTCCAGCGGGAACTTTGGAGGGTGGAGCGGAGTCGCTCAAGCTTCAGGCGGCCCGAGCAGCAGCCGTCGTGGAGAAGAGGCCCCCCCGCCAGCCACGGATCCCTGGAGCGGCGACGCCAGGCTCAATAACTGTGCCACCCAGGGACCCGCAGCCAACGATGGCTAAGACCCAGACCAGCACGCCAGGCTCGGGAGCCAACACCGCCAGGACCCAGCAAGCCCGCCAACCTCAACGCCCACCAAGCTCCGAGGACGTTCTCCGGCGCTTCCAGGACAGCGTCAAGAGAATACGCGTGGCATGAAAGCGACTCATAAGGCAGCCGTCGCCAACGCTGTCCTGGAGTACGTGGAGGTCGAAAAGCGCTTTGGTCCTGCGGTGCGGGCTGAAGAGGTCGGCTACGTGCAGGAGCTGTTGGACCTGCGCACGGTCCAGCAACTGAGCCGCCGCGCCCTCCGCAATATTCAAGAGTGCCGGGAGATGCAGGCAAAGAGGCAACAAGCCGCCAAAGAGCAGGCGGAAAAGCTGGTAGCGGTGAGGGAAGCCAAGGCCCGGGTCGAGGCCAGGAAAGCGGAGCTGGAGGTGGCGGCAAGAGAGCGCGAGGAGCGGTTCGAGGAAATCCGCCGTGAGAAGGCTCAAATGGAGGAAGAGGAGCGGCTGGCAAATGTAGCGGGGATCCGCATTCGTGATGCCATCTTCGCGGGCAAAAAGCGCGAGCGCGCAGAGCGCCAGGTGACACACCCACACTCCGACCAGCGGATGGGAGCTCGGCAGTGCAGAACCTGTGGAGTGTTCGAGGTGGAAAGAGACGAGGACTGCCCTAATGCCGACTACCACTACGTGGTAAAGCCAAAGCCGAAAGCCAGGGACCTCTGTAAAAGGCGTTAGTCCCCGTCACCACCAAGAACGCCAGGTCCTGAGCCACCACTGCGCGGTCACCGAGGATCGTCAGACCCTAGGCCGTCATCGCGTCGCCGCCGAAGGTCTCCAGGCCCGGAGCCGTCACTGCACCGTTTCACTTTCGTTTTTCTCAATGTGGTTTTTCTTGTGTTTTCCCTCTTTAGAAAATTCCGTTTCTTAGATAGTTTGTTTGATTATAAAATCGCTAGGCCCTAAGCCAGGGTTTTACTTTTTTTTCTCTTTAAAATCATCGGCACTAAGCCATAAAATTTTCCTTTTGTTTTTATAAAATTGTCAGACTCGAAGCCATAATCTAATCTTTTTCTTCTCTTTCCTCATAAGAATCAATCAGGCAATGAGCCACCTTTTGTACTTAAACAGCGAACAAGTGGTCAGGCTCTAAGCCATAATTTAAGTTTGTTTTAATATTTAGATGAATATTCGATCAAAGTCTGTAAAAAAAGTACAAACGATTAAGATTAATGCGACGAATCGAGAAAATCTCCTCTGGAATAGAGTAACATTTATTCGATATAGGAGGACAAACTAGTCCAGAATCATGTTCAAGGCATTGAGCCAAACTTTTCTATTACTTTTCTCTGATCTAAAGATAAATGTAATCAGCCTAAGCTGTAGATTAAGCGGCGTAAAACCAAAGTATTGTTTTGGTAGCGACAGGCTCATTAGCCAAATGAACAAGTAAAATTAAGTAACGGAGAGAGCGTGGAATAGTTGGCCCATTCAGACCCCAAATGCCCGTTAGAATATTGATTTTCTTTTCTCTTTTACAATGTTTTTTATTTTTTCCTTTCCTATCCAAGTTATATATTTTTTTTTTGTTTTCCTCTATTTACATTTTTCGAACAATAGACAAAAATCAGTTACAAAGAAAATGTGAGTTTAGTCATTTGAATAGAGGGAGCACGCATCAAAACGTGCTGAGATACCATAAACTCATCCCAATCAGCCATTAAATCAGAGAGATGGATGTATCGGAGCGGTACGCTAACCGGCTAGGCCACGCCTGGGGGAGGGGTGTCACGGGCGGATAATTATATTATCAGACCCTGTGATATTTCTCTCCACAATATTATATTATATGTAAATATTGAGTCATGTTTCAGCGCCCAGCAAGAGAGCCAGCGCTGCCAGAAAAGGTAAGAGAGAGACAGAGAGAGAGAGAGACCGCGTCGCGAACGAGATTCGAGCATCGCGTCGCGTGACGTCAGCCGAAGACGGCCGAAGTAGGCTCGGCCGGCACAGCGCGCGGCGAAAGCTTATCAGTTTTATTGCCGGTTCTTGCGCACGATAGCATGTGCCCTCGATTAGCGAGACCGACGCGAGGTGCTACCGTGCCCTAGGAAGCACGACGACCGACATCTCCGAGGTCCACCAGCTCACCACTCGTGCGCCCCCGACCGAGCTGACCGTGGAGCTAAACACGGTGCCGAGTAAGTGCCGCTCGTACACCATCTCTCTCTCTCTCTCTCTCTCTCTCTCTCTCTCTCTCTCTCTCTCTCTCTCTCTCAACTAAAAACAATGTTTTAGTTAAGTGACCGTTATTTTTAAAAAAGAAGACTGATATTTTTGTAAATACGAATTTTGTATAATTTATACAATAAAAACATATCTATCTATCTATATATCTCTCTCTCCCGGCCACCGCGTGTTGACGCTCTCTCTCGCTCCGGCCCGCGAGACGCGACCAAAGGCTCGTTGCCTTTCTTGTATAAATTTGTCCCTCGGAAATTTAATAAAGATTTCTGGCATGAAACGGTTTTTGGCAGCTTAAAAATTGTTTTACTCGAGTATCATATATTATGTATGTAAGTAATGTTCTTGATACTTAATAGTCGGGCGGAAGGTTGATGGAAATCTATGAAACGCAGCACTTTCGGTGCCGTGGCAAATGTAATGTTGAATAAACGTCATGTTGGTTATTACGTGGGGCAGGTGGAATAAAAGAATGCTCCGAGTAATGTCTAAAAAGGTTTATTTGTGATACGCGCCGACTCTATACAAACACAACCGTGTGTGCGTCCGTGCTCGACGGCAGTCGCGGGACTTGTGCCGACCGGCGCGACAGCGCCAGCTCTCGCCGTGGCCGGCGGAGAGGGGAGGAGGGCCAAATGATACATATATCCAACACTCCTTCCCATGAGATCCTCCGGTTCCTCGCCGTCTTTAATTACTCACACCTTCTTATTCTCTGTAAAATAATGGCTAATAATTATAACCCCTGGAAGAAAAAATGTTTAATAATTAAGATCATGATTCATCAACTTAGTCACTAAGTAATTATGCGATTCACTTTCGCATCTATCAAGTGTCGCAGTATATTTCCTCCACTCGTCTCAGTATTTATTTTCGCAGCTTTATTGTCGCACCACAAGATCATTGGCAATGGAGGTTCGACTAAGATCAGTCTAAGAGAGTTGTATACAGAAAGCATCTCTTGGCTCGCCTCACTCATCGCTACGTATTCTGCCTGACAAGTAGACAGTGCCACGTATGACTGTTTGTGGGTTCGCCACACTATCGCATCTCCGAACAGTTTTATAACGAAGCCACACGTAGTGAGTGAGTTTTTTGCAATCAGCGAAGCTTGCATCTGAAAAGGCTTGGATATCTTCTGTCTCACCTTTGTATCTCAAGCTCAGATTTTTAGTTCCCTTCAAATAACGGAACACTCTCTTAACCATTTTCGGTTGGACTTACTTGATGTCTGCTCAGAATGTTTACTGCATATGAAATATCTGGTCTTGTCGCGCCTGCTAGATATAACAGACTTCCCACGGCTTCTCTCTGAGGAACATTTTCCTTGGTTTTAGTTTTTGTAAGTAACTCATCATAAGCATCCATTTCTCTCATCTTTCTGTTCCTATTATTTACTTGAGTAGTGATCATAGGTGTTCTTTGCGGATGTGATTCACTGAATCCAAACCTAGTAAGGATATTTTCTAAGTATTTCGTTTGGCTCAGCTCGATAATTTTGTTTTCAATATCTCGCCTTATGCTGATGCCGAGAAATTCCTTGGGCTCACCTAGAATATTCATTTCAAACTCTTTACTGAGCCTTTTCGTTACCTCTTTCAATTTTCTCTCATCGTTACTCACCATAAGTAGGTCGCCGACATAGAGAAGTACAATCAGGAATTTTGCACCTTCTCGCCAAATGAACAAACATGGTTCTAGAGTTTTGCAAACCTAGATCTTTGGCTGCTTTAGTGAAACTATTGTTCCATTTCTTTGGGCTGATGCGTAATCCGTATAGAGCACGCATCACTCGACACACTTGGTTTCGTTTTTGCTCCTCTGTAAATTCCGCTCCTTCAGGTATTTCCATATATATTTCCTCATCGAGGACGCCGTTTAGGAAAGCTGTTTTAACATCAGCTTGACATACAAGTAATTTGAACTTGTTGATAATACATATCACAGCTCGCATAAGTGTCAACCTTGACACAGGTGCGTACGTTTCACTTAATTCATAGAAGTTTTTATCCTTAAACCCACGGATAACCAATCTCGCCTTGTATTTGGTATTACCCTCTGAATCCAGTTTTCGTTTAAATACCCATCTTGAGTCAATTATTGTTGCCTTTCTTCCATCACGCATCTTTGTAGGTCTTTTGACTATTTCCCAGACATTATTTTTCTTCATAGAATTCAACTCATCTTCAATTGCTGACTTCCAACAATTTTTCTCATCTGAATTCATCGCATCTTTATAGTTAGAGGGATCAGAGTTGATATCAGCAAGCAAGGCATGAAAAATCTTATCATTAGAATTGATTTTACTCTCATCTATCTCATCTGATATGTTATAGGACAGCATAACCTTTGCTTTGATATTCTCATCAAGGGGTAGATTCGAGAAACTGACATCGTTAATAAGCTCACCTTCCTCTTCTACATTTTTGGTAACGACAGTTACAGTTTTACGGGGTATACCTCTTTTTCTCTTGATTTCTCCCTCCGGTTTTGAAGTTTGTATGGATTCTCCCTCCTGTTTTGAAAATTCTTCGCATCTTTCATTCATTTCAGATTTGATAAACCACTCATCTTTATTCAGATCATTGCTTACAACAGGAAAATCTTTTATTCCATTTTTGTTATATTTGTCTCCGTAAACCAGTTTTTCTCTAAACCTCACATCTCGGCTTTCATAAAATTTTCCTTCTTCTGGTTTCAACAAAATATAACCTGTTGGTGTGTAGCACACCAGGATAACTCGCCTTCCTTCATATCTGAATTTTGGGCCTGTTTTTCTCTGAACTTTCACACAAGCCAGGCATCCAAATCTTTTGATCTGATCAATACTGAAATTATGTTGGGGAGCAAACTTTTCCAGAGGTGCCACCATTTGGTTCGATTTGTGCGGAGTCCGATTATATGCGTATACAGCAGCTGTCAATGCTATATCCCACAGATTTCCGGGTAACTTCGCATCGTAAATATATGTTCTCACCTTCTTCTGAATTGTTTGGTTAAATCGCTCTGACATATCATTGTGTTCAGGCATGTCTGGGGCTGCTAGTTGTAATTTTGCGCCCAAACTATTCAATACTTCTACCGTGTATCCACCTGTATACTCAGTCCCTTGGTCCGAGCGCAAATAACACACCTTTGCGTCGTACCCTAGAAGATTTCTTGCGCTCCTTACATATCTTTCAAGACAATACCCAGTTTCACTCTTATGAGTCATGGGGTAAGCTATTGCTAGTCTTGAGAAATCATCTATGAATACAGATATAAATCTGTATCTTTTGGGATGAGAAGGTGGTGAGATTGGACCCATGGTATTGGAATGAATAATTTGTAGGGGAGCAGTAGCCCGAGTACGTACTGATGAAAAGGCAGTTTGTTCGTTTTAACTATTAGACAGATTTCGCAGACTTT
>JAJGXB010000525.1:0-10492 GCA_020882725.1 Aphelinus certus
AATTCTGCAGTCAATTTTTTGGCCCAGCGCATCGCCCAATATCTTGCGCGTTTCCCACCAATAATTGTGTTTTTACGACACAATGATAATTCTTTCATATATCAAAAAATGCATTCCGCTATCACAAAATATGAGCTCTGGCCCAAGTATATGAATAATTCAGATTAATCGGAAAAAATTACCGATTGCAGGCCGATAAAGCCTAAACCGATAAAGGGTTTCTGTGAGTACGATACATTTAACGAATTCTCATGCGATAGAATTATTCGACCTCACACCTAGCTCTTGACAAGCAGTGTTTTTTAAATATCACCATATATTTGTAGTCAGTTTAGAGTTGAATTCATAATTTGTGGATTCGATCCGTGGCCCAAAACTGCTACACTCGTCATTACCATTCCATCGTTGCCATTATTTATTGGAGAACTGATCGGTGAGTATGATCTCTATAACGATTACAACTACTTTTTGTAGTATGCTATACGTATGCTTTACGAGAATTTCTATTCAATCACCATGCGAAATACACAATTTTTCACTTTCATGCTCATGTGAATGTATTTTAAATTTATTTTATTTATAAGAATATATGGAATATTCATATTACAAGATCTACCCTTGATACAATGGGTAACATTAGCGATTAAATAGAATACAAAAGCTATAGTTAAAACATGAAATACAATTATAATTTTTTAGATATTCGTAATTTTTTAGAATAAATCAAAAGCCACAATACAATTGGCAAAAATGTGATATAAATGTAAAAAAATAATGGTAAACATTGAGTAAATCAGATTTGAGTGGATTTCTCAATCACACTCAAGTTTCTGCTATCTATTCCCACAAATACATTTCCTCGATGTTGCTGTTGATGTTTTTCACTTTCATGCTCGTGTGAATGTATTTTAGATTTATTTTATTTATAAGAATATATGGAATATTTATATTGCAAGATAATATGTTAAGATACATTTGCGTATAAACTCGAATTTGAAAAATCCCATGAATGATTAATTAGTCATATTCATCATCACTTGAGCTGCTGTTTTCTTCTTCGTCTATCTCAAATTCATCGTTAATTTCATCTTCGAAAGTTATTTTGTCATTTGAAGAATTATCACAGCTTTCTCCGTTGCAATAACGACAAGCTTTAGTACAATTTAATCCAGCTTTTTTACAGGTACAACGAGTTGTTGAACAGTTTTTCTGACACCCACAAAAAATCTGGAACAATTCATTATTAATTATTTACATAAATAGTCGAATTAGAATACAAGAAATGTAACATATTATGATAATGAATATCTTGGAACTCACCATTTTAAGTAATTCTTCTGGTGCTATAGCTTTTTTGGTCATGATCGGAATCAACATGAAGTTTGTTCTTTTCCAGCCCCAACTTTCAGGATTTAATTTATTCCCCAGCCATTGCTGTACTTGATAATAAACTCTTTTTACGTGTTCTAATAATGCAGCATCAGTTGGTGGAAGTGATGCTAAAGAAAATTTTTTCTTCGTTAAAATCACTAAAGAAGGATACAATTTGTATCTCAACTCATTGATAGACTCCGCGTCTATACAACGAGTTGTATATAACTTCATCATGATTTTTTCAGCAGATTTATATAGATCATGTTCAGATTTTCCACTCTCACGAAATATTGATACTGAGTTTTGTAGATCTTCATCGGTTTGTATCATTCTAATAATACTTAATTTTCCTTTATTAAAAATTGCACTAGTTGTATCACAACCACCAAAAGCGTGTGCAAATAAAATGAAAGGCCTATATTCTTCATTGTTTGAGGTCGAATACAGACGATCCGGTATCTTTCCTGTGCCTTTTTTATGAAAAAATATATTTGTGTCATCTGGAGTCAATGCTATTGCAATAACAAAAAGATCAATGTCATTGCCAACAATAGCAACTGGTCCATCTATTTGGTCTTTCAAAGCAATCGCTGTATTCACTATCAACGTATCAGCATCTTCTGTAGCTATTTTCGTTTTTATATTAAAATCCTTCAAATACTCAACGAGTAGTTGTACGAATTTGTATTTATTTGTTACATTTGATAAGAACTGTTTTTGACTTGAAGATGTTAATTTATCTCTATCAATCTCAACATCAGCTGCATAGTTTTTTTCTTTCCGACGGTATCTCTCATAAGACTTCGTACCAATGACTTCATTATTGTAACCATCAAATACAACAGTTACATTTGATCCAAAGTTACTAATTAGTCGAGTTCGGTAAATTTCAAAAATATCACAATATCTCTTGCCATGTGGCCATACAACTTTATGTAATAACCATCCTCCATCAACAACACAAGTAAAACTTTGTATTAAAGATTGAGAGCAAAGATGAACTTCGAAAATTTTATACAAGTCTGATTTCGTATTTTTTCGCATAAATCCGTTTTCGCAAAACAAACTTGTTGGAAAAGGAGAAAGTTCATATGCAAAAGCATCTCGAGATTGCTCAGAATTACTTGCAAAAATAACGGAAATCCGCTGAAACAGCAATGTTGCATCAATTTTGAACATACTGGTATTGTCAGTATGAGCAGCTGTATTTGCACAAGTCAGCGACTTTACTCTGTATGTAGTTGACATAGTAATCTCTTTGGCAGATTTTCCTTCCATTTGTGATAATGATTCAAGTCCTTTTTCGAAGGCCATGTGACAGTTTATGTCCTCTCCTCCAACCACTCCATTTGACAATGAAATGAGATTGAGCCCATCTTTGAATGGATTATGTTCATTAAACCAAAACAAAAATTTCAAAATATGCTCTTCATCCATTTTAATACGACTTTTAGTAATATCCACATGTTGTTCAGTAGTTGTTGATGTTACATTACAAAAATTCTCTAAACATTCCATAACACTGAAGGCAGATGGCATTGCAAGTAAATATCGTGCCACAACATTTGCTGTCACACCTCTCCCGTGTTTCAGATCAGTACCAAAAAATCTATTCAAGGTTTGCTCGATGACCATATCAGTCCATGTTCCACACCAAGCTTTGTCTGTTCTGTGTACAGTAAAAAAACCATCTGTTGCAAACTTTGAAAATTCATCTGGATCCATCATTGCCTCAAGATTCACCATATCTTGCAGATATATTTGAGCACTTTTTGCATATGCAAAGTGTCCAGCTGCATGAAAAATTGGTAACATTTCTTTTATCACTGCTAAATGCATATCCCAGTTACCAAGCCGTTCAGCTTCAATGAATTTCAGAGCGAGAGTCACACATTTGAAATACTGAATCCAAAGTTTAGCAGTTTTGCTACGTTTTTCTAAAGCTTCAATCCTTTCAATGAATTCTTTCGTTAAATCTTGGAATGCCAGATCTACATGAAAATCACCCATCATCGGTGGTTCTGATTTCCATTTTCCAAATTTAAAGTGAACGTAATTGCGAAAATCTTCTGGTACATCTTTCAATCTACAAATTATAATAGCAATAGAAGTGAATGTTAAAATATGAGCTCTCATCGCTCTTGAAAATGCATTGCCTGAGAGCATTTTTTTAACAGACTCTGGAGCATAAGCTGTGCTCCACAGATCTTCTAATCCACTGCCATCCATAATAAAGCCAATAGATCCTAAATATGACATCAAAAGATGAAAGCCTCCTAGTCGCACAAATACATTCCCAAGACCATTATATTTTTCCTGTTCTACAATACATCGAGCTTTCCAATAGAGAGGCTGATCATAAGTTACAAAGCAGGCGCGTTGTTTCAACGATTGGCATTGCGTTGCAGCATATTTCAAAGCTGTATATAAAGTTGTTAAATCAGAAGGTGGTGCATTTATAAATGGCAAACAAGACACGTGCGAAGTTGAGAAAGTAATTTCACGTGATATAACTTCAAAAAATCCTCTCCAAGTTGGCAGTTTGGGAACATCGTATGCCTTAGCCCAGATGTAAGCTCCATATGAAGGACATATTAGCGATAATTTTTTAGTATCAAGCAAGTTTAATGGCATGTATATTACATTTTGCAAACCTCCTGAATTCGATGGTACGAAAGGTCTAATGATAATTTTCTGTTGAGAGGCAAGTTCAGCAGCAGAAGGCATCTTTTTCAATTTCTTCGAACCTCCTTCATATTCAATTTCATATTCAGGATTATAGATAGCTATTCCACCTAGGCAATGAAAAGTTTCATGTCCGGTTAAAGTAGCTACGTTATGATCTGTATTATCAAAAACGTGCTGCACAAAAGAAGTTCCAGTATTCATCTTCGGAGGGTCCATTACAATTGATGCTTCATACAGTTGAATATTATGATAAGATGCACAAACACCAAGTTTTGATAATATCTTGATAATTAATTTCGATCCAGTTTTTCTGTAAACATATGTACCTACAGCTAGATGCAAGTTTGAAATGAAAGATCTTGGGCGAATTAAAGAGATTATGGAATGAGCAATGCTTATTAATTTCGTATAGTTTTCTTTTTTATCTTCATTCGAATCAGTGAGCAGCATTTCTTTGAGAAATAAAAGCAGTGATGGATTAACATCTGAAGTAATATTTTCTAGAAATTTATTTGCTGGTGGATATATTTCTCTTTCGTATTTGTTTTCGCTTATTTCTGACCGAAGAATTTGTGCTGCAACTGTTAGAATGATTTTCTTTTCATGTTCACTTATAGTTTCTTTATTCGTGAACCAACGCTTGAAGACTTCAGGAACTTTGTAGTGAATCATTGGCTGTCTGCCACGATGTTGTTGGATATAAATATCATCGCCATATTTATCATTCAATTTATCAAATAATTTTTTATTCGTTACACCTCCCGTCGTCACGTCTTGTAATTCCTGTACTCTAAATTGGAATTCTCCACTTTCTTCAATAACATTACACACTTCTTCCAATTTCTCTAGGTCGTTGTCAACATTATCAGCAACTTCTGATGATTTGTAGAAAAATGAAGTATAACATTTCGAGTGGTAGAAAATATTATTTTGTTCTGTTAAACTTATGTGTTTAAGAAGACTGTTAACTTGATTACCTTGTTCATCATTTCGTTCAAGAGCTCTAAGTACGATTTTATCAAGTGTTTGTTCATGCATCAATTTTCTCACTAACTTATGTTTTTGATCTAACAGTTTACGACAGAAAATACAGTAAAGACGAAAATTCAATCTGTCAATATTATCTGTACGAATAGTACAAGCTGATGTCGATGGTATTGGTGATGATACTGGCATTATTGGTATCAATGGCAATGATTTTGGCGGTATTGTTGGAGTACGTATACAATCACTTTGTTGTTCCGATGATGATTGTGATACAGTTGACTCAGACATATTATTTAAGAATGTTAAAATAGGTGGTGCAGAATGTCTTTTTCTAATTGTTGAGTTACTTTTCAATGATTTTGCTGAGTATCGTTTTCTGCAAGCTTCATGCATGGTAATCTCTTTTTTATTGATCCATAATTTCCATTTCTCATCACCATTTTCTGAACTCTTATTAATGAAAGTTAACAATCCTTTTTCATGCACAGTCGCAATATTATCATCTGCGTGCAATATTTCATCACAAACTGTACACATATGCTGATTTTCCATTTTTATCTAAAAGAAATACATGGTAAGTATTTTGGCTGCGTTAATTTGATTTAACGTGACTTCGATTGGGAACAGATATTCATAATGCCAAGTATCACGATGAAAGCATTAGAAAATTATAGATCTCGATATTGATTATCTTTGAAATATATGCTCTATTAAACTTAATGACCTACATTCTAGCTGAGTAACTTTGAACATAAACATGATATACGATAAACAAAATATTTTGTAGTACATATTTTTACTGTGAATATGTTCAAACCAAGTTACTTTTTCCTTCAAATATTCTCCGAACTCGCAATTTCTTCTCTGTGAATCTAATATAGTAAAAAACTAATATTTCCATGAAGAATCACGTATTTCATTAATATTATTTATATTATACATAAAAAAATACTATTTTGGTAGTGTTTTCTTCCGGATATTAAGTGAATTTCCATTACATAATTACAAAATTTTTCAATGTACATGTGGATGACTTAATTGTTGATTGCCGTGAAGTTGATTAAAATAATTAATTGGTGGAAACAAATCTCTTTTATTTCTTATGGAAGCAACTGCATGAAAATTAATCATATTTTTCTTAACAAATATGTAAGCCATAAGTTATTTCACGACGAAGTTTCTTTTTTACATTCTAACGTTGGATTCGAGTTTCTTGTCTTTTTATACAAGAAAGTTAAAAAATCACGTCTCTACGATTAATAGTCTCCGAAATTTCGATGATTTTTCCAAGCGGGTTAAGTTTCAAGGCGGGAATCGCAAGCACGCGAGGCTGCTGCTCGCTCCTACAATCTTCCGTCCGCCCAGACAATAAGCTGATAGAGCCGCTTTTACGTGTTCTAATATACATTCAACAATTTTTTTAACAAATGTGTTCACGATAGAGCGCATTTATTTTAACACGACTTACAATACATTGAAACAAAGCTTACAGTATTTTTTTATCTACCTACTACCGATTTCACGTTGATGAGTGCAATGTTCATAACATAATATCTCTAATTATATTCTATTTATGAGGAACAAATTTTATCTAATAAAACATGTAGCTGAAAGTTATACTTTCATATCCATTGAATAGATATTTTACAATTACTCAATTTATACTGATCTAGTAACAACAGAATTTTTAACAGAATTTTACAGGCATAGTGAATAACTGTATTTTTCGGAAAAAACTATAATAGTCCATTATTTCAAATATGACTAGAAACTGGATCCTAAAGGTTTTTAGTATGTACCTTTTAAATTTATACAAGTTGCCAAAACATTTACTTTTATAGAATTCAACAGTAAGCTGCAACAAAGTTTGAGTGCATGGTTACTTACACTTTTTTGTATTAAAAATTGCGAAAATCAACTTTGTAACTGCAATATGGTGTAATTTATTATACCCAATCAGCAGACTATCAACTTTCAAATCTTGTGTTTCATGTATTAGTTTCAAAATTTTTCGAAAATGCAAAAAATGTACTATTACTGCTTTTTCTGAAAATCACTTATACATAACTTTCCATACGAAATTTATCGTACCAATTTTGCTGATTATATCACTGCTGGTTATTGTTTCATCTGTACTATGCACTTATAATTTTGTTGTAGACTGATTTATTTTACACATTCGAATAATTTTAACTGGAAATATATTGTTTGCAATCTATGTAAGTATAAATTATGAGTATCTGTTGAAAACGATTTTAAATAATATTCACTTGGACCAAAGCACGACTCCACTGTACAATGCTGTTATCGGAACTAAACGAGTGCCATCGTAAGAACCATCTGTCGATTTTGTATATGTTGAGTCTAACCATTCGATGCTGAAAGATAGAGAGGGTCATCTAAGATCCTCTTCAAGTATGGGAGTGTTCACTTTCGTTCGAGACGCCGGAGCATCAACTGCAATCTCTCTCATTCGTAAGTTTGATTCTAAAACTTTTTCTTATTTAAAACCATCATTCCTTCAATTTGATCGTTTCCAATGTTACTGAATAGTCGTACCCTGTGAAATATTTACTATGATGTTCCCACGAGCCGAGAACTGTTAAACCGAACCGCATTTTCATAAACAATGTCCGGTAAAACTGGTCTGGATTGATAAAGACGTTAATTTTTAAGTTGCATTTTTTATTTTGATCGAACGCAATTCTATCGAAATGATCTTCACACATTCAAAATTAAACCACTTTTTCAAATTCATAGCTCTTCGTCTTCTTTCTTTATTTTTTAAATACATGTGTTTTTAAATATTGACATGGTCTTGATTGTATTTAGACACTTCAGAAAGTTAGATTGATTATTGAGAATAAAAACAATTGTACTTCTCCGGAAACGCTGATAGAATTAATTATATGAATGTACGATTTTCAGTTATTGATTGGACGTCAAATATTACACACACGTTTTCCGTTTATCTCACGACCAGTTTTTTCTTTTTTTTTCTTTTCTCTTGTGTTATTTAATTTAAATATATCCAGAATCACTCACTCGCTGCCGCTTGTTCGTGTCTTTCATTTGTTCTATCATGAATGTGAATGAATATTGACGTTTTATTTTATTTATTGACGATTAACTCAATCAAAATAATGGCTGGGTGATTGGCATAGCAAAAAAAACCCATGTTCTCTTTCTTCCTTTTCAATTAATCATAAAGTTTTATGCAAAAAAATTTTTTGAAAGTCGTTTTCAAGATTTGTTCTTACGTTCCGAAATTATTATTGTAATTCTTTTATGATTCGACGATTACATCAAAAACGATCTCTTCGTCTTTTTCTTAATCGTCGAACCTTGTTATTCCCAACGACGCATTTTCATCGTATTTTATGATCATTTGAGAAGTCAAAATTCAGCAAAATATTTTTCATTCTTGGAACGTAACCGAATAGAAGCACTCACGAATCTCCATCGATCAATTGAAACCGATTTTAGTCAAGATTACTCTGTTATAGTTTTTTTGGGGTTTGAACTTTTCACCATGAAATATAAAAGTCTTATCGAAGCTTTGTCGGTTGATCGGAAAAAAATTGCACCATAGCATTGGTTCAACGGTTTTTTTAATAATTTCCCTGGTACAGATTCAAACGTTGACAATTTTTTTTAATTTCATGCCCATGCATAAATTTTTCTGGATTTCTCACTATGGAATACGAAAGCGTCGTCGAAACTGTATTGATTGGTCGGACCCCAATTTACACAATACCATTTTTTGGTAAGTACTTATTGTAGTTAATTCTTAATCAATCATGTATATTTTTCGCACTTACATGAGGTTTATCAGTATTTGATGGAAGTAATTGTCTACTTAACTAATTAAAGAAAAAATAATAAGTATGATTCCTTATTATATGTAAGAATTATAAAATTAAATTAACAACCTTAATCAATTGATTAAATTAAATCAACCTTAGTATAATAAATTCAATCAATTCCGTATGATATATTTCAGAACATATTTTACAGATATGGAACTATTTTCTCCATGCCACGGACATGATTTACACGCTGATACAGTGTGTAATATTTGTTTGAGGTCGGTGAACGAAGTACCGCCTCTTCTTAGTTTTCAACTCATCGAAGGTTGGAAAGTATTGAGAGGGTACTTCGTTGACCGGACAATTAAAGTAAAAGTCGCACGGAAAACTGGTGAGATTAAATTTCATTATCGTTTTCTATAATTATTAATAAATACTAATGACGCTAACATTTTGAATTTCAGAAATAAATTTACAACAATTATGTGCCCAGAAAATCATCGAGTGTGTTCAATTCCAGAATTTGAATCAACTCGAGCTCGCCCCTAGTCTAGCAGCATTTATAGTAAACAAGGCACAATTCAACAACGAAACCATCAACGGGAGGGTTAAAATAGATAAAGGCGAAGTCCAAAAAGTCTACCGAAAATATCTAGCTCTTCCGCTGAATCAACTGATAAACGACGTTGATTAAATACTTAAAGGTAATTGATTTATTACTGGCAATTGATCTATTGTTTAATAATGAATTATTGTTAAGTGGTAAACCATATAGTGATGGAAATCAATGGAAGGGGCTTATTATTATTGTTTCCATGTCTATATACAATTTTCGTGAAATTCACATTATACTTGTCAAAAACTTGGTGGGTGCGCCAAGTTTATGCCCCAAGATTACATCTTTTTTCACTTTTTCCCAAATTACTCGAAAACAAAGCTGTTTACGAAAAAATAAGGTAACTGTACCCAATGTGCCCCCCCCCCTAAGGGTTTTTCGCGAGTTTGACTATGATAGACTTCGAATTTTAAAATTCTGTGAACGGCATCTCAAAGCTTAGCTCAATACCTATTAGAAACCATCTTCATAATCATCATTCGACTACTTTAACCTATCGAAAATCGCAATTTAAAAAGAAACGCAAAAAGGCTAAATGCACAAAACGTGTACTCAATTTGGCACAATTTTTTAATCATTAGCTACAGCCTATATAGGCCTATAGGGACGATCCAATTGGCATTGAAATAAACTCTCAATTATGTTCCCAGTGATATTTATACAAAATTTTTAACATACAACTCAAAAATACGCGTCTAAATCATCGTAATATGTCTATACAAATATTCAATGATTTCACTCAGTCTTCCCATTTAAAAAGGCGTAGAGGGGCACATTGGGCTCACTTTTTTTTGATGCGAAAAACAGCAATTTGAGTAGGATAAAAAATAATTTTAGGAAAACTGATGAGACCAATCGAAAGCTGAGATGTTTTTACACAAAAAAGAGCAATGACACTTTGAGAGATAAAAATTATTGACATCTGATTTTTGAGGTTGAGTGTGAAAAGTGAAATGAGAAAATGGTGAAAAAATCAGTAAGTGAAACTTCAAAGTGTTGTAGGAGAGTGGTTTTAAGG
>JAJGXB010000526.1:0-10491 GCA_020882725.1 Aphelinus certus
CTCTGAATGATTCATAGTTGGTTTTTGAACGCTGCATTGGAATATTCCAGAAATCTTCCAGAAATCTTCCGAAATATTCCACTGGAATATTCCATGCTGTGTGGGTATATTCTGACATGATTTCAATAATTGATTCAATAGAATTTTGATTATTCTGAACATTTTTCTAATATTAGTTATAACATTCCCCTCTACAGAACAGTAATTGCAGCCAGCAGTATCATCAATAAATGCAGGTTCCTATTGGATTTGACATAGCTTGCATGTAAGCTCCGAAATTTGGATATCTTGTTCTGAGCAATAGAAATAAAGATAGATGAAACCCATTCCATTGTATTATGACTCTTTTCTTGTAGGCTACCGTATTTTAGATAAGTTTCAAAATTGTAAATTGAATAATTTTTTTGTTTCCAGGCTTTCCAAATTTGTCCATTTTCTAGATAGACCACAAATGTAAGTTCAAATGTGAAAATTGTGTACAATATAATTTACTTTTTCTACTGTATTTTTCAATTTCTTGTATAAATAAAGTGTTTATCAGACCAACCCACATGATGAGCGTACATGAGTGCATCTTTGAATAGAACTGTCACCATAATCAAGCCATAAAATATAACTTAACCATAACCTAACCATAACCTATAACTTGACCATAACCTATCCATGACCTATAACTTGACCATAACCAACAATAACCTGAACTAAATAACCTTAACCAAGTAACCATATAGCTATATAACCATAATTGAACAACCAAAATTGGAAAAATGCGTCGGAAATATCTTACTCAAGAAGAATTAGAAAATAGTTGAACTGAAAGACGGAGACGTAACGCTGAAAATCAAAGACTTAGACGTCAGAGAGCCCGTGATTTATCATACGAGAACCGAATAAATGACGTGATACAACAAGATTATTTAGGTGAAATGAATGTGAAATGCATGCATTGCAATGCATTATATTTTAAAGCAGAAAAAATGTCAAATAAAGGATTATCTTCTAATGATTGTTGCAGTCATGGTACACTTAAAGGCAATTGATTCTGTCCTCTGTTCTCGAACACCGCGCGTATCGTGACGTTTCGTACGTATGCTGATACATTAGACTTAGGTTAGGATGACGGTCACGATACGCGCGGCGTTCGAGAACAGAGGACAGAATCAATGGCATTTAAGTGTACAGTAAATTTAGAACCAATTCCTGTATTTCCTGACGAACTTCTAAATTTATTTAACGGAACTCACCAAAATTCTAATGATTTTTTTTTAACATATTCGTCATTATAATAATTTGTTCTCATTTGCGTCTTTCAATGCTAAGTTAGTTAATTTTGGATCTTGACGTTCGGGTCCATTTTGTTCCAAAATTCAGATTTATTACCAAATTGATACAGCATTATACCAAGGTGAAAATGATATTCCTTCTCATGAGTAACTTTTCTTCGCAGATCAAGATGAAGCAATAAATGTCAGAATGGGTTAAAATTCCCATTTTGACCAAAGAATTATAAAAATATTAGATAAGATTATTCGTGAAGACAATATCTTCGCTCAATCTTATCAAATGATGAGAGAAGAAATAAATCAACAACGCTTGACAAATCGTCGCCTGGGGGGAAAAAGCAACGATCTCAGAAACGCGCTAAAGAAAGATCTATTTCAATTTAAGCGAAATAAAAAGATCTATTTCGAATTGAGCGAAATAAAAAGATCTATCTCGGATCGAGCGGAATAAAAAGATCTATCTCGAATCGAGCGGAATAAAAAGATCTATTCCGAATCGAGCAGTATAGAAAGATCGTTTTCAAATCGACTTTTAAAGAAAGATCTAACTCAGATTTTACATTATAGAAAAATCTATCTCAGGTTTAATTTTATTTTGCGGCGTTTTTTCGTTCGGAGTTGATGTGGTACGCGCGCACTTGAGTGCGATTGCTTATGTCCGTGTGTGTGTATGTAAATATGTGTGTATGTGTGTGTGTAAGGACACATCTGAATGTAATATGCCAAGTTAACTATTTACGTTAAACAGTTTTTGCCTCGATGGTTTCTCGTAGAAATTGGTATACATGTGTTTTTGGGGTCGCTGATAACGAATCCGGCTTCAAATTTTAAAAATTCAAATTAGAGCCTCTAAGATCACCTGACAAAATTTTGGAAAAAAATTGAATTTTTTTAAAAATCGGTATTCATGGGTTTTTGAGGTCGATGATTACGAATCCGACCTCAGATTTTGAAAATTCAAATTAGAGCCTCTAAGATCACTTGACATTTGGAAAAATTGAACTTTGTTGAAAATTGGTATACATGGGTTTTATAGGTCGCTGATCACGAATCCGGCCTCAAATTTTGAAAATTCAAATTGTTGAAAACATTATGTTGGTTATACGTTTAATATGACTCTCGTCTCTACGTGCTCAAGGTTAAGGCTGATTACAGTCTGAGGCCGGATTCATAATCAGTGACCTCAAAAACTCATGTATACCAATTTTCAATTAAATTCAATTTCTTTTCCAAATTTTTGTCAGGTGATCTTAGAGGCTCTAATTTGAATTTTTAAAATTTGAGGCCGGATTCGTTATCAGCGACCCCAAAAACACATGTATACCAATTTCTACGAGAAACCATCGGGGCAAAAACTGTTTAACGTAAATAGTTAACTTGGCATATTACATTCAGATGTGTCCTTACACACACACATACACACATATTTACATACACACACACACGGACATAAGCAATCGCACTCAAGTGCGCGCGTACCGCATCAACTCCGAACTCGAAAAAACGCCGCAAAATAAAATTAAACCTGAGATAGATTTTTCTATAATGTAAAATCTGAGTTAGATCTTTCTTTAAAAGTCAATTTGAAAACGATCTTTCTATACTGCTCGATTCGGAATAGATCTTTTTATTCCGTTCGATTCGAGATAGATCTTTTCATTCCGCTCGATCCGAGATAGATCTTTTTATTTCGCTCAATTCGAAATGGATCTTTTTATTTCGCTTAAATCGAAATAGATCTTTCTTTAGCGCGTTTCTGAGATCGTTGCTTTTTCCCCTCAGGCGACGAAATAATGATGACAAATAATGATCAAAACGAACCTGAATCCTCAAAAAAACCTTTTATAAAAAGAAGTAAAAATGTAGCGTCAAGCATGTGGCAGAATTAGTTTATCTCTTATATTACTTAAAAAAAATGAAATCCATAATAGACACATGAGTCAATTTATTATTTCATCAGTATTCATTCTGATTAATTCTCATATTGTTGGAGTATCACGTATTCTTATTACAGTTTACATACTATAAGAGACATTGTCAACTCTAACTAACTAATTACGAAAAAACTTACCGAAATGCTTGTTAGGTACATACCTCATCAATTATTTGAAGAACTAATGACGAACCAAATTGACACCACTTGCTGGATCGAATATCTTCGAATACGTTTTTAAACTGAGATACAATATATTCTTCACCACCTAATTATTTCTAGTTCACACAGTTTCACAACCTCTCCTCGATCGTTTGATTTATTCCCAATTATATTTATGTATTAGAATTGCAGGTTCAGTTAACCCTATAATTGAGATAGACTTTATATATTCTTTTATTATTGAATGCAAAACTAAGGTTTCATCATGAAGATAATTTATGTGTATATTTTGTCGGCCTTATGGACAAATTTCACGTTCTCAAATCAGTAAGATTAACGATATTGTAAAGTTAATTTTAGAATTGGAATATTGTGATTCTTGAGACGTTGAAAATGCCTACCAAGTGGCGTCAATTCGGTTCGTCATTAGTTCTTCAAATAATTGATGAGGTATGTGCCTAACAAGCATTTCGGTAAGTTTTTTCGTAATTGGTTAGTTAGAGTTGACAATGTCTCTGATAGTATGTAAACTGTAATAAGAATACGTGTTACTCCAACAATATGAAAATTAATCAGAATGAATACTGATGAAATAATAAATTGACTCATGTGTCTATTATGGATTTCATTTTTTTTTAAGTAATATAAGAGATAAACTAATTCTGCCACATGCTTGACGTTACATTTTTACTTTTTTTTAAAAAAGGTTTTTTGAGGATTCCAAGTCTTTTTGCGGAGTATTATATATTATAAAAATAATAATTAATAATATATATATGCACTAAGGACTCACACATTAGCGTCAGTGATAAGATTCAGTAGATATTTTTCCAAAATATTTGTATGCATGAGCGTTACATGAGAAAAATATAAATAATCAGGAGAAATTAATTAATTTATCATCTTAATATAAGACAAGACATATCAAAATTCATCCCATGTTTTTTTATAATTAATTTTACATAGGCAAATGGTGGTTGAGGATGTTGATGTCAGCGTGCCGACTGGAAGTTTTATTTGAATAAGGATATATCCTAATCACCGATGCTGTCCAGGTACCTAGGGTCGCCGATGAAGTGTCCTGAGGGTGCGATCCTGGTATTTTTCGTTGGAGGCCCTGACTCTGGACCCGAACGATGTCCAGGTAGTCAGGGTACGCGACGCCGGTGTTCCAAGGGTGCGCGCCTAGTACTTTTGTTTGAGGAGGCTGACTACTTTGACTACCTGAACATCGTTTGGGACCAGGGTGAGCTTCCCCAAACAAAACTTCCAGGTGTGCACCCTTGGAACACCGTCATCGGGTACCCTGACTACCTGGACATCGTTCGGGTCCAGGGTCAGCTGCTTCAACAAAAAATAACAGGAGCGCACCTTTGGAACACCGTCATCGGGTACCCTGACTACCTGGACATCGTTCGGGTCCAGGGTCAGGTACTCCAACCAAAAATACCAGGAACGCACCCTTGAAACACCGTCATCGGGTACCCTGACTACCTGGACACCGTTTGAGTCCAGGGTAAGCTACTTCAACAAAAAATACCAGGAGCGGACCTTTGGAACACCGTCATCGGGTACCCTGACTACCTGGACATCGTTTGAGTCCAGGGTAAGCTACTTCAACGAAAAATACCAGGAGCGCACACTTGGAACACCGTCATCGGGTACCCTGACTACCTGGACATCGTTCGGTTCCAGGGTGAGCGTCCTTAAGCAAAAATTGCAGGAGCGCACCCTTGGAACACAGTCATCGGGTACCCTGACTACCTGGACATCGTTTGAGTCCAGGGTAAGCTACTTCAACGAGAAATACCAGGAGCGCACCCTTGGAACACCGTCATCGGGTACCCTAACTACTTGGACATCGTTCGGGTCCAGGATCAGGTACTCCACCCAAAAATACCAGGAGCGCACCCTTCGAACAGCGTCATCGGGTACCCTGACTACCTGGACATCGTTCGGGTCCAGGATCAGGTACTCCACCCAAAAATACTAGGAGCGCACCCTTGGAACACCGTCATCGGGTACCCTGACTACCTGGACATCGGTCGGTCCAGGGTCAGCTTCTCCAAGTTAAATCCGAGAAGCGCACCCTCGGGACACTGCCATTGGTGACCCTAGTCACCTGGACATTATCGGGTTTTAGGGTCCTTATCCTTATACTTATTCAAATAAAACTTCAGTCGACACGCCGATATCGGCATCCTAAATCACCATTTGTCTATGTAAAATCAATTAAATTATAAAAAAATCATGGAATAAATTCTGGTATGTCTTATCTTCTAGAAGATAAGACATACATTCTCACAGCTGTGAGTTTGGAAAAATCTGCAGTACTTTTTGTGGAATCTATGGGACACGGCTAATAGTTTTTCCATATTCTTTCTAATTATACATTAACATTTTATTTTCAAAAATTTTCCCATGGTTTGAAATCTACGCGGGAAGCAAGAGCATGTAAACGTTGTTACGTTGGCGTTCTGGATCATATGTGTACCTCTTACTATGCGTGAACATAGCTGCTTTATCAGGCTATCGCGGCTAACTTCATGGTGCTACAAAAAAAAGATCCTAACAAAAATCTGGTTGGGAGAAAAAATGAGTAGATCGCTTGACACAGTACTCCAAACTCATTATCGCGAACGAGTTTTTGGGTATTTCTTTCTGTCAATCGCTCAATTGGGATGCTAGATGATCATGAAATCTTGTTTCGCATCCAAAAAAAGTCGTTTTGGCTAAATTAATGCCAATGTAAAAATCGAGCGTGCGATCTCAAACATTATATAGTTGCGGTGTCTTCTGCTTGACGCATGGAACACTACCGCGTTCCGTGATTACAACTCCTGTTCTCTCTAAAACCAGGCATTGACAGGCGGAGGTATAATTTCCAAAGAACTAATGAAGTAGCTGCGATATTGTTTCCACTACCACTGATGGAGAAATTCCTGAATCATATGTTACTATTCGAAACAGGATCATCGAGATTTTTGCAATGTGTTCCTTCGATGAATCCTAACGTGGAACCAAGGATTTATCTCTTAATTTATCCTTTTGGAACACAAGGGTGGCATTCGAATTCAGAATGTGTCAATAATAGAAATAATGATAGAAACAGAGTTACACGTCTGGCTTATACTAAACATAAAATTGCTGTAAGCTCCGATGAATTCAATCCAATTATTTTGGGTCGTAGATTATTTCAACAATGGTTAGTAGATGCTTACGTAAAAATTGAAAAAGATCGAATTCGGTGGTGCAAAGATCATCGAAAAGAAATCAAAGCTGATACGTATCAAAATTTGCATGATTATTTACAAAATTCTGCAAATGATATGAGTGGTCAAGAAGGAAAAATTGTGATTCTTCCATCTACTTTTTTAGGCTCATCACATCACATGCAACAATGTTACCAAGATTCAATGGCCATAGTTAATGAAACTGGAAAGCCAGATATTTTTCTTACTATGACCTGTAATCCTAGATGTTTTAAAATCTTAGAAAACCTCTTGCCAGGCCAAAAACCTTGTGATAGACCGGATCTCGTAGCTCGTGTATTTCATCTTAAAAAGGATGGTTTACTTGACATGATTGTGAAAAAAAGTTTCTTCGGAGATGTCGCATCTTATGTCTATGTGATTGAATTTCAGAAAAGAGGCTTACCACATATGCATTTGTTGATAACTTTGATTTGTTAAATTTGCATTTGTTAAACTTTGCTTATAAAATAGTTGTTTCCGAGGCTGTAGATAAATTCATTTCAGCAGAAATTCCTGATGCAACGAAAAATACACGGTTACACGACATTGTTATGGAAAATATGATACATGGACCATGCGGTGATTGGTGTATGGTGGATGGTAAATGTTCTAAAAAGCTCCCTAAAGGTTATCAAAATGAGACAGTTATGGATGAAAATGGTTATCCTTATTATATGCGTAAAAATGATGGTATAGTTTTAACTGTTTAAAATAATCGACCGTTTTTCCCCCAGCATTTACCGTTCGCCGACAGAGTCTAACATTGGCGTTCAACGGTCAATATAGGAGTTTGACAGGCGAAAACCACTCAAAGTAACGGTCACCGAGGGTATTTCCCGGTCGAATAAAAAATTTAAAGACCGACTTTAGAGCAGTCAATATGAGTATTCAGTTAGTAGAATACTGGATGTATTTCAGTTTAGTCTACCAAGAGTTAAGCGTTCAGTGAAGTAGTTAAGCGATCGACTGAGGGGGTTTACCGCTCAACTGAGCGGATTTAGCGTTCGGCTGAGAAAGTTTACCGTTCAACTGAGGGGGTTTAGCGTTCGACTGACCGTGTTTACCAGTCATGATGAGCATTCAGATGGTAGATTGCTGAGTGTGTTCCCCGGTCGGTTGACCGAGTTTAGCGTTCGGCGAGGTAGTTTGGCGTTCGACTGAGAGAGTTTTCCGTTATACTGAGGGTGTTCAGCGTTCAAGTGACCGAGATCATTTTTTTTCTTAAATACATTAGATTGTACCTCAGAATGTATAGGACTATCATTGGAATTTGGCAACATGTAAAAATTAGGGTCGATATAGAATTTGGATGAATTGACGAACTATATCATCACTTGGTATCAACACTACTAAAAAATTTTAGGTTCATCTCAGGTGAGATCTCAGGTGAGAAGTCAGGTGAGTTTTCAGAAATCATTTCTTCTCTTGAATGCATCAGATTGTACTTCAGAATGTACAGGATTAAAATTGAAATTTGGCAACATGTACAAATTGGGGTCGATATAGAATTTGAATGAATTGACGAATTATATCATCACTTGGTTTCAACACTACTAAAAGTTTTTAGATGTATTTCAGTGAAATCTCTGGTGAGAACTCTCGTGAGTATTTAAATATCATTCTCAAAGCATCTGGTTCGACCTTAGAATGTAAAGGGGTAATATCAAAGGAGTAACTTTCAGTTAATTCTGTCGGGAAAGAATTAATCGGATTTCTATGGTGATTCTAGGATGATGGAGAAATGATCTCTGAAAACGCACCTGACTCCTCACCTGAGATCTCACCTGAGATAAACCTAAAAGTTTTCAGTAGTGTCGATAGCGTAAATTCATCCAAATTCTATATCGACCCCAATTTGTACATGTTACCAAATTTCATTGTGTAGTCCTGTACATTCTGAGGTACAATCTGATGCATTCAAGAAAAAAAATAATCTCTGAAAACTCACCTGAATTCTTACCTGAGATCTCACCTCAGATGAACCTGAAAATTTTTAGTACCAGTGATACCAAGTGATGATATAACTCGTCAATTCATCCAAATTCTATATCGACCTCAATTTGTACATGTTGCCAAATTTCAATTTTAGTCCTGTACATTCTGAGAAAAAAAAAGAAAAAAATTAAAAAAAAATGATCTTTGAAAACTCACATGATTTCTCCCCTAAGATCTCACCTGAGAATTTTCAGTAGGGATCAGTTTTCAGAAGCATCGACTATTGATTTATGATCTGATTTATGACGATTGATTTATTTTCTATGAAAGTTTGGGGAGAAATTATTCCATAATATGTCGTAGATATTCAGGGCTACAAAAATGTGAGAATAGTTACTGAATTAAAAATTTTCTATGCAGGGCTCCGTACTGTGATTGTGACTGGTGCTGTGAAGTGAAGGAGTGGCCTTTTCTTGAGATTCAAATGTTCGTTGCTGGTGTTGCGTTACAGCTATTGTTAAAGAAATTGATATCACATTTTGTTTCATGATCGTACCTACTGTAGAAAAATAAAATAATGTCATGGATACTCTAAAAAAAAAATGAAAAAAATTACTATATGTTTCTGACTACTTTATTGTACACTGAAAGGCCATTGATTCTGTCCCCTGTTCTCGAACGCCGCGCATATCGTGACGTTTCGTACGTATGCTAATACATTAGCATGACGGTGAGTACAGTTGCATGCAAAATACAACTTGAAAATAGAATTCATTCCAATCACGGGGTTCTATTGGATTGTAAATACATGTAAGTCTGTTTCAAACCATTGGTTTCGGAATTAGTTGAAAGTTCTTCATTTACTCCAAGAATGAATTCCAACTTCGTAAAAAGGGCGGTTCATTGTCCAATAAAAACTTTTCTACAATCTCAACTTCAACAACAGCAACAAGTCTGTGCCCTCAAGTTCTTTGAATTTTAGTCCCCTGATTTTTTGGCATGATAAGTCGCCTGATAAATCGCCTGACAAATCACCTGACTTATCAACTGACTTTTTAAAGTAGGGTAGAATGCTGAGTACGATTATGGTCGTATGACCGGGTTCAGCGTTCAGTGAGGTAGTTCAACATTCGACTAAGGGAGTTCAGCGTTCATCTAAGGGGGTTTATCGTTCGACTGATCGAGTTTATCACTCATGATGAGTATTCAATGGGGCAAAATGCCGAGTTTTATCCCTGGTCGGTTGGTCGAAGTCGAAGTTTCTCCGGTTACAATACACTTACCTCAAATATCTACCATTATTCAATTTATCAATACAAAAAACTACTTGTATAACTGTTTAACTTATATTTATTCACATAATAATAATCTTTAATAATAACACAGTCACACAAAAAAAAAAATTTCGACGCAGGGGGTTTGACTATGTTTACTATATGTTTTCGGGGTCGCTGGATCCGAATCCGAGGTCGGTTTGAACCTTGCAGGTCGAGGTTTGGCCATAACCTTAAAAAACCTAGTAAATTAGAATTTCCAGGACATTTTAATTTCTATAACTGTATAACTTGTACAGTAAACGTCTAAAACCTCTAAACCCATAACCGAATAAAACCATAAGCCCATAACACCATAAACTCTGGACGTTGTTTAGCCATAACCTCAAAAAACCTAGTAAATTTGAATTTTCAGAACTATGCATTGTATATAACTATATAACTTGAACAGTTAACGTCTAAAACCTCTAACTCTATAAGCACATAACTCCACAACCCCATAACATCATGACCCCATAACACCATAACCCAATAACATCATAACCGCATAACCTCACAATCCCGTTACACTGTATTATAAAATCACCTAGGCTTATAATCAAATAATTTAAACTGTATAAAATCGTTTGGGTTTATGGGGTTCGACAAAG
>JAJGXB010000528.1:0-14044 GCA_020882725.1 Aphelinus certus
GTTAAGTAATAGAATTTGTGAACGGGTTCCAAATCTTCGTGACGATGAATCATAGATTTATAAAGATCGCGAAACGGACCCCAGTCCGACCATTTACCGCTAAACTTTGGTATCTCAATTTTAGGCAATGTGCAAGAAATATTCGACCTCACAACTTGAGGTTCGATATTTCCCCGAGAAGTATCGAGAGCATCAGACATCTTTGCCTCCTCATCCTTAGACATCAAAAATTCGTTAAATTGACCCTTATTGTCATAGTAATCATCCTCCGCGGAATCCGAGACTTTATCTTTAAAGTACGTATGCTCTTTGTTAAGATTTTTCAATGATAGGATTTTGTCATGATTCGATTTAAACGCTTTATAATTCTCTTCCAATCCTTCTAACCGGCCTTGAGCGTAAGCTACCGTCATTTTAGCTTGACCTTTGGATTTAAAATTTGCATAGGCTCGGGCAATTTTTCCTTGTAAATTTAATTGAATTTCTACTAAAGCGTCCATATCGACTATTTGGAGAAGTGACTAGTCGATCAAATAGGCCTCTACCTTAAACCGAATGATAATTATAATAGACAAAACAATAATCCGTACTATTATAAAAAAGAGGCACCAAAATATGCAAAGTATTGTTCCAATTATCAAAATCAATGATTTGAACCAAGTACCAAACTGCATGAATTTACCGTATTTGAGTTCAATCAGACCGCATCTGATATGACTCTTAATTCCCTCAAATCGAGTTCAATCAGATTACAACTGATATGACTCGAGATAATAATCACAATTTTTAATCAGTATTTTGACGTACTGACAGAAGAGTCCATATGAGGTTAATAAAACCCAAATGACTCGAGGTTTACCAAGATATATTTATCTAGACTGAACTTACCATAATCTAGAAGATTCCGGTCCAAGAAGAGAAAATGTTCAAAATCCAAAATAAATGAAAAACTAGTTTTCCAAATCTGAAAAGCACATTCGAACCAGAAGAAAAAATCCAGAAGCTATTTCAATTTAATAAACTATTTTTCAAAATAAACCAACAAGAAATAATAATAGCAACAAAAGTAATGAGTTTCATCCAATAGACCAAAATAAACTAGTTTCAAAGAGCATCAAGGAGCCACTGTGTGAGTGCGAAGCAGAAAACCCATTCAATAGTATGCTAAGGTTCACACAAAGTCCAGATATGCGAGTGAGCTTATACGTATATTGCTCGAAGAAAAACCAAAATTCCACTATCCGAGTGAAACTTCTCTATTCCAATTCAAACTTCTCCAAACCAAGAGATAATATCCAGGATCAATTCTCTGGATATATTAAGCCAATGAAAACAATTCAATTACTGAACCGATGCTAAACACAAGATAATAAGGAATGAACCAACTAATTTATGAATTGCAATTTGGTCATGGGAGTACAATGCCAAAACCCTTTTGAATAATCAAAGAAATTGTAGTATTTACCTAATCTCAAACCATGAACTTGAAGCGGGTGGTTAAATACTAATATCATAAGCCCAAATTCCAAATACCTTTACAAAAAACTTGAATACTCCACGGAACGCAGCTTGTTCGATGGCTCCCCTGTTCAAAATAATTCAACTTATGATAATAAAGCACCATATGTGTTACCCGAGTACACGTAAACAACTACAAGTTCTCAATAATACCATCAATGAATGCAAAATATTATTAACTCCATATAAATATATCTCAACTCAGGGCTTGGTAACCTCAAGTGCAGCTTGCGGAGCGCGACCACTCTAGTTGGCATGCATAAAGGCACCTTACCACTGAATATGAGTTCAAAGCCAGAAAGAATTAAAAGTTAAGTGCCCGAATGCACAGAGATTCTAATATACTTTCAATTATATCAAAAGTGATACTGTAATACTCGCTTGACTCTATCCGCAAAGAAAAATGTCTTTAGAAACAAAATAACTACTTTGGCGTACTTTACCCAAGATGATTGCACTGTAACACTAATTATGTCCTTAAAGTCACTAACTTATTGCCATCGTACGCTCTATGCTCTTACAAAGCCTGGCATAGAGTCGCATTACAAAATTGTCACTGATAATCACTTTCAAAACTTGCACTAATTCCTTTTTCACTTGATGTGGTGTACTGGTGTCTGTAATGGGAGCAGTCGACAGCCTGGCCGTAGCTGGAGCAGCAGTTGGAGACACCTTCCAGCGTCTGACAGTCTGCAGCGGATATTGCCTGTCGCTCTGCACAGTCAGTTGGTCAGCTGGAATGAGCCGAACCCTGTTGACGATGCCCAAAAACACCAACTAACGTAGCACACAACACTTGCAATAGAGGGATCTAAACTAAGAAGAGACTTTAGTACAGGAGAGCAGAAGAAGAGAGAATGTAGCAGTGATTTTACAATTGCCAGAAGGGAAAAAAAATTAAATAAAATTCAAAATCAAGAAAAGTAAGCCTCTAGGCCAGTGGTCAGCCCAACCAGCTGACTGGTCCGTCGGGAGCTTCTCTCCCTTTCGGCGCGAGGCGTGGCGGTCGACTGCGCTGCGCGTGGTCCGAGCTGGCGCCGATGGTGTCTCGCCGCTCGCTGCGCCTAACCTCTAAACGCCACGTGGCCGGTCCCGCGCTGCCGTCTCGTCCCGCGGTGGTTGTCGCTCACCTCTTTTGAAGCCCGCACGTGGCTTCCCTGTGAGTCGCGCAGGTCGACGTCCGCTGCGCCGGTGTCCAGTCGCCGGCGTCCGCTGTTGCCTCTCGCGCAGGAGAGTCGACGGCGACTCTCGCGGTCGCCTCGGTTATACTGCGGCGCCGTCGCAGACTGAGCGGGCGCGCAGCAAGCGTATATATATATATATACGCACTCGCCCGAATCGACGTGACCGCACGCGTGCTGGAGCGCAACCTGCTCCGACGATCCCGCGAGCGCAACGTGCGCCGGCTTTTAGAGCGCAACGTGCTCCGGTATTCTCTCTTGGAGCGCAACGTGCTCCAAATTGTCCCGACCGTCCACGAACCTCTCACCTGGTTACCTCCGCTCCTTTTTCCGCTGCCTTATCCGGCTCGAAGGACCAAATGTTTCTTGGGGGTTGGAGAAATAATAACTCCGGTTAATGTGGACTGTATTTTTATTGAGGCTGGCCAGGTGAGGTGTTGATCGGTGGACGGTCGGCGACGAAGTGACCGAGAGATTCTCAGAAGCGCCTCGCGATGCGCTCGGCGCGTAATTAGAAATTATACAGTTTTGAAGTATCTTTTGTATTGCGGATCGGAAGGTGGGAACAAGGACTTCATATCCATAGAAAAAAAAATTTGAAAAATTCAAGTTGTGGTGTGTGTGGAAAATTTGTTCGAGCAGATCGATAGAGGAGCTTGAGCGCTTGCATAATTCATGTTGAAACATTTTAAAATATTGGTGCATGGGCGTATTCTATATGAATTTGTGGTTAAATAAATTGGTTATTTACTTTATTGGTTTATTCTATATAAATTGGTGGTTTACTGTGCGATTTTTATGCTTTCAGATAAATACGTGAGATTATGATTTGGTGAAATGTCGGGTATGTTTGATCGAAAGAACATCGGATGGGCTTGAATATCCATGGAGAGAATTTTGGAAAAAATGATGCGTGGGCGAGAAATATGGAAAAAACTGACTTTTGTCAACTTGTGCCGCATAAACCATTAAAAAAATATATGAAACAGCGTCGTGATGAAAATTCTGATTAGAGGTATCGATAGAGCTCATTGAGCGCTTCAATTATTCATCGTGAAAAATTCAAAATATTGATGCGTGGGCGTGAAGTATGTGATTGAAAATTGGTGGTTGACTTTGCGATTTTTATGCTTTCAGATAAATACGTGAGATTATGATTTGGTGAAATGTCGGGTATGTTCGATCGAAAGAACATCGGATGGGCTTGAATATCCATGGAGAGAATTTTGGAAAAAATGATGCGTGGGCGAGAAATATGGAAGAAACTGACTTTTGTCAACTTGTGCCGCATAAACCATTAGAAAAATATATGAAACAGCGTCGTCATGAAAATTCTGATTAGAGGTATCGATAGAGCTCATTGAGTCTAGTATTATTCAAGTCGCATAGTTCATTAGATTCAACCTTTTTAAAGTTCCTGGAAGTGAGACCGCGTTCCTCTGGCCTTCTCATCATGTCAATGGCCGTAGTGATAAGATCGTGGCCGTCAATCAAAGGTGTCTTAGTCTTCCAGCAATCAATTAGAGTGTCCATTTTATCAATTATACAAAGATCGAGCCAGGTGTTCGCATTTCTACGATGGAAAGTAGCTCCGTGAGGCACCAGGCTCAGTGACTGTTGGTCAAGAAAGTCGCAAACGAAAAGGGCATCAGGCGAATCAGACAACTGATTGGCATTAAAATCATCTAGGAGGACCTTGGTGCTGTAGTCTGGTAGGTGAAGAGTGAGTTTAGGGATGAGGTCCGTCCCTCCAAGGAAAGGAGCACGCGGTGGTCGATAGACCACACCAGCGAAGAATGTCTCAGTTGAAGAGTTGATCTTACAAAATAGAAATTCCAGAAGAGCCCTACCATCAGCCCAGTCATGTAAGGAGGTGCAAAGCACCGTTGCAGTTAGCGCTCGATGAATGTATAGCGCTACGCCACCACCCCGGGCACTGCGATCATGTCTGGTCAGCGAGTAATCCTCAAGCTTAACTTCCGGGTCATTATTCAGCACACTGGGTCCAAGTTTGGTTTCAGATACGGCCATCAGATGAAACAAGGGCTGTGATCGCAGAAAACGCCTGACATCCTCAATGTGCGCTCTAATCGAGTTCGCATTGAAGTGACAGACGCGCAGATCGTCCACGATCACCGAGCGACCCACCGGTGTCGTATATGGCAGTGCACGTAAATTAGGCGAGGAAGGAATAAAAGTGCAAGTGAGAGAGAGGTTGCACCGCTCTTGTACATTGGTATGTGGCGCAGTTACGACGCAGGGTGAGCTAAAAAAGCGTCTACATCCTCCGGAGCGCTCACATGAACCGGCGTCTCACCCCGACGCCGTATGAAAATCTCACCATCCATGTGATAAACCGAATGCCTCGGTGCCAGAGTTTTTGTTTTGTAGCGCGCCGATTGGTGGAGCATGAAGACATGAGATGGGAGAAATTCATTTACGTTGATGGAATTCGGGGGGTGAGGCGACTTGGCCCCAGCACCCAGGAGAAGCACAGGATCAATTGCCGTTGTGTGGACCCTTCACACGCTAATTTTGCGCTTGATGATAACCCCGACCAAAGCCGGGGAGATGAGCGTTACAACAATTGATACCCGATTTCGCTCAAGGGGAGTAGCGGGGGGTAAATTTTCATTTTCGCTGAGTGAAAAGAAAAGACTAAAATGTGAAAAAAACAAGCAACGGATGCAGAAAGGGCCTCAACCGGAGGAGTGAAAAAGCGGCGCGCGAGCAGAGCAATGCAGGATCGGCCTGCACCTACTCGGTGGGCGAGAGAGGCAAAGCGGGAAATGGGCGGAGCACCAGCAGAGTAAATACTCGGCCTCGTGGCCGAGCGGCTCTCTGCGCGTGCGCGCGTTTAAAGTCGTTGGCGGGCACCGGCCCACCAACGCAAATGTATTTTACCTCGTGTAATTTTACCTCAATAAAGAGGCTCGTTCTATTTTCAATTGAATCTAGAGTCACGTTTATTATTTGCTGAACCTCCCCATGCCTACGACCGAATCACCCTCTCTCCGCGGCCAAGAAACCTTCCGTTTCTCGGCTTATTGAGTAGCCGCGTTCGCGTGTTCCCGTTAGCTCTAAGTGCGTGATAACCAGGGCTCATATCACGTGGTAATTACCAAGGAGCCCCAACAATCGGCGTGAGCCGCAACGCTGGACCGCGAGCACCGAGTCGAGTTCCTACAACCCCTTTCCCCTCCGCTCTTCCCAGTCCCGGGGACGCGCCCACTATGCGAGTAGCGACGGCCCGTACCTGCGTACGGGTGGCTGGGGGTCACCACCGAAACCCTTGGCACGGCGTCTACTCGCGGGAGCTGGGTAACCGACCTGGCCGCTGAGCGAGGAGCGGGGCATTCTCGAACAGCTCGGGGTGCAGCTTCTGCACAACAATAGGTTTAGATTTCACCCCGTTGCATAGCGCCCAACCGTGTATTCGTGCGCGAGGAGGTGTAGTTTGTTTGAAAAATTAAATTCTCGCGAAATTCCGACCCGGCAAGTCGATCGAGAAATGAAAAGCCGCGTTCCGAGAAGACGAAAAGGCGCGCGCGTGGGAGAAATTCCCACAATTCTCGGCAGCGCGACTCGAAAAATCGACGGTGTCGGAATCGCGAATTAAAATTGATATTCCGAGTGGAGATTTTCCACTCGGACATAAAACCGTCGAATTAGTCGGTGCGAGCAAGCGCAGAGGGCCACTGAAAGTAAACAAGATCGAGGCATTGATGTGCGCCTTGTTTGATTTCAGCGTATAGAGAGCAGCGAGCAGCTGTAATAGCGGCCGCTGCGGTAAGTCGACGCGAGTGAGAGAGACGAAGGGAAATATTCCCAAATATTATAAGCGACCGAACTGACAAGGGACAGTCCGTGAGGAAGGGGAGAAGCGCGCACGCGGTAAGGGGCAAACAAGCGCGGTGTGGTGAGGGGAGCTGACTGGTAGCGCGTATAGAGACCGCACCCACAGCGAGCAGCAGCGGCGTGTGGGCCGGGGCGGCTGACGTATCTTTTTAGGTGCCGTGGCAGCGCGCTTACATAGGCCGGATCCACACCGGATTGGGAATCGGAACGGAACCGAATTTAGGAACCGGACTAGGAACCACAGCCGATCCGAATTTGGGAACCGATTCCCATTGATAAAAATTTTTTTTCTCGCTTCTTCATTCTTTTTTTTCGTATTTATTGATACTCTTCCTTTTTTGTCATGGCTCTTCTAGCCAATAGAAAAAAATAGTACCTTTGGTTAATATTAATAGAATTAGATGAGATTTTCTTTCACAAAATAAATTTTTGTTTTTTCTTTCTTTTTTCTCATTTTTTTTATTTTTTTCATACGCAAGACGCAGTGACCGCGCGAAGTAAAGCCGCGATTCTTTCCGCATCGACGAGTGAAAAACCGTACACTTTTCAATTGTCGACGGCCGTAATCCGAATACCGGGGAAATAGTTTTTCTTATTTTTCGCGGTATTAGAATTTCCGGGAACCACGGTAAATAACGGCGCGATCGCGAGCGTAATAATTCCTGGCATACCAACACCACCTTAGCGCAATCGCAGCTAGCCTAGTCAGCAGAAAAGGAGCGATTAGGCCGATTTAGCTATTTTTTTTGATTACTTAATTTATATTAAAATTTTTTTTTATCTATATCCCGTCTCTCTCGCTCACGTATAGAGCAAACTACAAGTGATAGATAGGTGTTTTTTTTAAGATTTGTAGTTTACTGTACGAGGGCCGTACACGAGTAAGTAGCTGACATCCCGCACAGGCAACAAACCCGTGTTGGATTTGATTGACTTCTGCGGGATTTTCAAATCTTGGAACCACCAAGAGCGACTTGGTGGTGCGCAGAGAGTCTTAGGTAAAGCAGACAGAAGCGAACACCTGTAGTTTCCCTAACAACTTGTCAACATCGCAAGCGAGCGGAAAGCTACAAGAGCGAAGATGCCGGCCAACGATCGAGACATGACCAGCTCATTAGAGAGCTGGATTACGTACTTGAACCAGGAGAATCTGCAAGAGACCCTAGGTTTGTTGGAACTGCGTACGGACGGCAGCAGATTTGCGCACCACATGCGCTTAGAGGAATGGCTCCCGAACTCAATCCACGGAAAGCTTGAGATAAATTGGTTTCAGTCATTCTCTTGAATGAACCATAATAAAAACATTTTATTTATAACTTATTCATGGATAGACTCACAAGTTTTGTACATTGAGTTAAGTGGAAAACGGTTTATTGACAATGACAACATTCTCTTCCAGACACTATAAATTTTGTACAATATTTTATTCCATTCATTTTTCTAGCATTCATCACTGACAACATGAACCATGTATTGTAGCTGATGGCGTTTAGTTACGAGTATACATCAAAAGGTAAAAACAACGTTGAAAGTACTATATATACATATCTTCATGATTAATTGCGAAGCTTTTTATTATGAGAATAATATCGGATGAGAATGCAAAGTGGAATAAATCCTGTAGGTTTTATTTCAAATAAATGGATTGAATTCTATAGAGTTTATATCATTCGTTTTGTAATGAAACTATACTGCTGATTACATAGGTTCTAGAGTCCTTACGTAATTTTAGTAACTTTGGTAATTTGTAACGTAGAATTTGACCCGGTAAAATATATATGAATTTCCCCGTACAATAATTATTTAACAGCGCCGCGCGCCAAATAGATGGCCACCGAACTACGGTCCACCTCGCCCGCGTGTCACGGCTTCCCGCTCGCGTCCGGAGTACCCAGTTGTTTACATGCCGCGGATCCGCTACTCCCACGTGGCAGATTCGTGGTTTGCGCGCGAGAACCCACCGGCCACCGCGCGCCCCACTTCTCGTAACACCGCTCGACGAACTCGCCCACCGCGACTTAACAACACGTCGCCCGCCTCGTTTCCAGTCAATTCGTGCCCCTCGCTCACCAAAAGCCGTTGGCCGATTCCCGGAATCTTCCGCCAAGCGTGCGTTGCCGATCGACCAACAGCGCCAACAATGGCTGCCTCGCTTCTTTCCCAACGACCGTCCCGCGCTCCCCCACCCCACGAATCCTCCGCCCGCACTCCGATCCGACGTTCCTGCCTGCTGAGCCCCGCGCGCACACAACTCACTCCCGATCGCGACCACGGCACTGCGCCTACCTCGTTGACTCCCAGAACCTTACTTCCACACTCTCCCTGAGCATTTCTCACCTCACTTCTCAGCATGTCATCCTGAGCATTTCTTACTTCACTTCTCAGTCAGTTGGTGACGATGGCATACCGCAGAGTACCATCCTTGACGCTCTGCCTGTGATTGGCGATAAAATTGTGAACTTGTGCAACTCCTCCCTGCGCAAAGGTATTTTCCCGTCATCCTGGGAAAAGGCTCATGTTCTCCCCCTAAAGAAGAGTACTCTCCCGTCGTCGCCGTCTGATTTTCGTCCTATTGCTCTCCTAAGTTTCCTGTCTAAGGTACTTGAGAAGATAGTTCATGACCAAGTCATGAGTTACCTTACAACTAACAACATCCTTGACCCTAGACAGGCAGGTTTTCGTCCTAACCACTCTACGCAGACAGCACTACTGAGACTAACAGAAGACATAAGAAGAGGCATGGACAAGAAGAAACTGACGCTACTTCTACTTTTCGACTTCAGCATAGCCTTCGACAAAATTTCTCACTCTAGAATGTTGAAGCGGCTCAGGGACATCGGCTTTGCGAGGACTGCTCTGTCGTGGTTCCACTCATATCTTACAGATAGACAGCAGATAGTTATAACTAAAAGTTTTGGCAAGTCATCGTGGCTTACCACGAATCTTGGGGTACCACAGGGGTCAGTCCTTGGACCGCTTCTCTTCTGCATTTACATTAATGACCTACGTAATGTACTTGACATTGAGGGCGTTGAGCGTGTGCTTTATGCAGATGACTTACAAATATATACTCAGGTTGCACTTGACAGACTGGCTGAGGGTATAGCATTGCTAGAGAAGGTGGCTGCGGCCGTCTCGGGGTGGGCTGGCGCCGCTAAGCTGGTGCTCAATGCCGGAAAAACTCAGGTCATTGCATTTGGGTCTGGACACTATATCGGTCTTCTGCACAAGGAGGCACTCTACGCATCTGGCATTGGGATCGGTGGAGTTTGCGTGCCCTTCTCTGGCACGGTCAAGGATCTCGGCGTGGTTCTTGACAAAACCCTATCTTGGCGTCAAAACACTGATGCAGTCACAAAAAAGTTCAACAGAACCATGTACAGCCTGCGATATTTTCGTAAATACACGACTGAGGTCCTGCGCACACGCCTATCGATGACTTTGCTGTTTCCACATCTTGATTACTGTTCTGCGGTATACTTCGACGCATCTCAAGAACAAAAACAAAGATTACAGGTTCTACAAAATTCATGTTCGAGATATGTATTTGGTGTTAGGAGAGACGAACACATCTCTCCCTACGGGGCTAAGCTGGGCTAGCTGGATGCGCACGGATATCAGGAGGCAATATTTCATGGCTGTACTTTTGTACAAGATCCTGCGCATCCGACAGCCAGAATACCTTCTGAGCCTCTTCACGAGGTATGTGTCCACTAGGCTCTCCAGGGGTGATGCACCGGAACTCTCAATCCCCAAAATGACGAGCTGCTTTGGAACAAATTCCTTCCAGGTGCAAGCGGCACAACTTTGGAACTCCCTACGCTCCTCAGACAGAAACTTGCCGTCCTTATCTAGTTTTAAGTGCTCCGTAAAGTCTTACTTTTTAGAAATGACCGAACGACCTCAGATATTTTAAACATAAGAATAGACACGTTATCTGTGATAACTAGGTTGATCAAACTCTAGACGACTAGTATACTAATACCCTGACACATTATCTGTGATAATTAGCTTATATTCATATTTTACACTGATGACAAGGATGATATGTGAAAAATGTTTATATTAATGACGTATAATTTTGAAAAAATGACTGTTACTCTGTAAATACCAAATTTGTATCTTGATACAATAAAACATATCTATCTATCTATCTATCTATCTATCCCTTTCGCCTCTTGCCAAAATTCTCGATTGCTGCCGCTGCACGCTCTCGATGGCTGCTTGACTGCCGATGCCGAGCCGCTGCTGCTTGATGCTGGGCCGCTCTGCTCCACCTTGCTCCTCGCTCAACTTCTCGCAAACCCCCCAGGAAATCGCGCTGCACACCTACTCTCGTCACTCACACCGCGTGCTGCGATAGCGAAAGCCGGGGTAGAACTGCCGGCCGCCACACGGAGAGAAGTTGATACTATGAAATGAAGCCGCTAGCGCCAAACACAAAACATACTACCCGACCGATATCGTTTATAGACCCGAGGTACAATATTTTATGTACCATGGTAGTCCAAATTCGTAGCTGTCGGAGAGCGGCAGGCGACCGGCGCTGGGCGACTACGCAGTTTTCAAAAATGAAAATTGCGATATCTCAGCTGCCATTGCTCGGAATGACTTGAAAATTCTTGAGCATACGCGGAAAATCCCAGCGATGTTGTCAATGTTATAACGTTGGCCAAAAAGTTCAATCGAGCGATACAAAAGTGTTTGAGGAAAGTCGAGTAACAGAAAACTTCTCGCGACAAAGTTTTTCATTCAGGTTCGAAGAGTACGCACACCGAATTTCAGGTCAATCGGGCCAAAACTACCAGAGTTATGGAGGAAAGAAGAAAATTTGCCGTGATACATACGCGCGTATATATGTATATATACGCCAGCGTGGCCGCCGGGTGCTGAGCAACGAATTGTGACTACTGGTACATAAAATATGGACCCTGATGCTTCATTTCATAGCAGCAACTTCTCTCCGTGCACGCACTCGCGTCGCGCCAGTCCTCCCCACGCGCATGGCGCCGCAGCGCCCTACAAAATTCCCCTAGCCACGCAGTCCCTAGCTCGCACGTGCGCTATTCAAACCGGCGCTCGCGCACGGCCTCCGCGCCGGAGTGGCCGTGCGCCCCTTACTCTAGGGCCCCGTCCCGCTCCATTCACTCGCTCGCCCCCTCTCCTGCACTCTCTCATTCCTTCTCTCTCTCCTCACATGACCGTGTCTCGCACCATACCGCTCCACTCCACTCGCACCTCCCGTATTCCCCGACGGTACTCGTGCTGTAAAACCCACAAGGGAAAGTCGTTCAGTTCTGAACACTCGACTCCTCCTTGATCCGTGGGCGGACTCCACGTTTCACACAGACGGTTTTAACCGTCACAAATTTATGGATTGATATTGAAGAAACAGTCATGCTTGGATTCTTGTCAACTTATGATTTATAATAATGTGTTACGTGGCTTGAATATTGAGATCCGTAGATTAATTTCGTGGGTTCGATATTTCGGTTGTGCAGCCGAGCTGAACACAGATTACTCGTGAAGGGTGGGTGAACGTGAAATAAATAATGTCAGGATGGATATATAGTTTAAATGTATAGGCGTATATTGAAACGATTCGTACGATAGCCGAAAGAGTGGGTGTTCCTAATTTAATAATAATATAAGTATAAATACGTCAGGTTGAGTGTCGTGAAACCGAGTAGCTCAAATGGCGGCGAAATGCACGATGTCGGTCGCGGTGTTACTGGTACAGGAGCACGGTGGCTAAAGCGACGTTACTACTTCGGAAGCACGGTGGCGAGAGAGCGCCGCCGCTCCCGGTGGTCATATTTATATGTTCGTAGGGGTAAGTCAGTCGAGTCGCGAGTGGGGGCTTCTGCATCCCCTGTTCGCCAAGGGGCGGACAGGTCCCGCACGCGCGTCGGTGCTATTCGCGTTGGATCCTGTCGCTTGACTTTCCGTAACGTGATGCCGCTCGACCGGATGCTTGCCGTATTCGGACTTCGTGTATAATATTAATATTGAATAGTGACTATTGAATATATGAGGATTCGAATAATCGTGGCACTAGCCACGGGACAAATGATATAAAAATTAATCTCTGCAAATGTTTCAATAAATGTCAACCAACTTCTATAAGAACTTACACTTCTAAATTACAGATAATAGTGAACAAAGGAGATGTTATAAAAAATTTGCATGAACAAAACCAACATTTACGATTGATTTCGGATGAGATTATCAGCTTAAGTAATAATCATACAGATATAAATATTTCAAAGGCTTTGAAAGAAATTAGACCAAAAAATGATTTTCATCGTGGGTATTTGAAATTAGTCTTATCAACCTTGGAACGAAGGGAAACTATCACACAACGATACTATTCCTGCGCAAAGTCCAGTTTAGTAGAAAATTTCGGGATTCTGCATAAAATTTTAATTGCTATAGATTCATTAAAATGGAATGATAGTGACATTTCATTGACAGGAGCAGTTACATCGAGTGAAGAAAATTGGTACTTATTGCTTTGAGTATAACTATTTTTTCATTCTGAACTATTCTCACTTGCATATGTTTTCACTTGATTTCTTCACTTCTTACTTCACTGATCTGATTCTCGAATAAGTGGTTGCGAATATTTCGTACGTTCTATCAATATTTGAACCTCCATTGTAATGAAGCCATGTAAATTGATATTTACAGCTAGATGAAAGTATCCTCCTCGACGCATCAAGAGGCTTTATACTTAATTAAAAAATGATCGCTTCGCCTTTTTCCAAGTTCATCCATTCCCGAAAAAATGTTCAAGTGTAACAATTGTGATTTATTTTTTAAGCACTTATTGTTATATAACAAGCACCAGAGGCGTTATTCTGTAGGATCAATTCGTAAAATATCTTGTTCGTATCCTGTAACGTTCACGTTTTATTTGGATAATCCGCGTTATTTCGTGAACGCACGGACACGGTCGCCAGATGCTTAAAGCGCATCAAACTTCTTTAGAAAAGGCCATTTGCAAATTCTTTAAATTGAGTGATCGTTTAATATCGATAAGTGCGCATCTATTCTACTTTGTAATACAATTTTCAAAATTCAAGATTCTACTAAAGTTGAATATAATATAAATTTATATTGGCCATAAGAAAATATAGTATTGATTAATTGAAACCCGGCGCGAACTCGAGAAACCCTGTACTACGCTCACGGCCGCACTCCTACCCGACGCGATGCAGGTAGAACCTTGGACGTTATGCGTAATTTGTACAGAGGAGCTATGATCGCACTCTCATCCGACACGATGCAGATGAGACCTTGATCATCGCTACACTCCCGAGTAATGAAAATAATAAATTTAATTTGACGATTACGTCCGACGAGCCTTAGGATCCTTGCACTACGCGTATAGTCGCACTCCAACTCGACACTATGTAAGAAGGACCTTGACTATGGTGCGCAATTCGTGTGCAAGTGAGCCACGATCGCACTCTTATCCGACACTA